>QEPC01006382.1:2683034-2744315 GCA_003113815.1 Sphenodon punctatus
GGGGGGGGGGGGTGAGTCACCAGTTTGGTGCATGCACGTGCACGTACAACCGGTGAGAATGTTCGGAGCCACCTCAAAAAATCTGAAGATTGCTGCTCTAAACCAGGTTCTTCGAGGTGGCTCCAAACATTGGTGCGGCGTGTGCGGCTGCTTTCTTCTTCTTCTTCTTCTTCTTCTTCTGCTTCTTCTTATTCTGCTGACTCGGTCCGGCCAGGGGAGTCCTGGGAGGGGCATTGCCCCTCTCTCCGTAGGTGGCCCACTGCCACTGATAGTCCTTCCAAAACAGTCTGTAGGCTTTGGCGCAAGTTGAGTACCACCTACCTCCAACGACTCAAGCTTTAGCAATCTTAGTCCCCTGTATACCAGGGAGACCTGTGCTATGGATGTCTGGGTGCCACTGTGTCGATATCCCAGGTTAGCACAGCATACTACAGATCAACCAGGGCATTGACAGAGAGGCCATCAAGGTCAGCGGGTAAATCCTTCAGAGAGTTCTGGAATCCTTTTGGATTCATTTGTCTCCAGGGGCAAATCATTTTAAATGTTCCAGTTTTACACTGAATTGGAATATTTTCTGATATCCCTTTCTGCAGTTTATTTCCTGTGCAGCACAGTCTGCAATTTTTGGGGGTTGGGGTATTGTGCCGTGGACTAGAATGAGCACATCAGATTTATTTTTCACTTGTTATCCAAGTCAAGACTTTAATGAACTCTTCTCTCCAGGGGTGAAAGTCAAACTAACTAACCTTTATCGCACAAAGCCCCCCTGAATATTACTCTTCACATTGTACTTTGCATTAAAAACAAACATAAAAAAACATAAAAGCCACATGGTTAAACAAACAAGGGCCATAAAATTCAAGGTGAAGACTAAGATTCCACTCTGAATCGACAGAGGGAGTGGATGCCTGGGTGCCACGATATCAATAGCCTAGGTCAGAATGTCATACCATAAATTAAGCAGGGCATCAACAGGAAGGTTGTCAAGGTCAGTGGGTAAATCCCCAAGAGAGTTCTGGAATCCTGTTGGATCCATTAGTCTTCAGAGGCGGACCATTCTAACTAGTTCACCACCCTGGCGGGGGCAGAGAATAACAAAGATCTGGACCCTCAGAAGGTAATGATTCAACCATGAGTAAAAACAGGGCAGAATGTCATTGCTTTTGTTGTTTTTTTGTGTACAATTTTTTTAAAAAAACCCAACAACCCAGCCACCCAAAAACCTCCTCCCCTCCACCAAACGTCTGGCAGAAGAGCTACATTTTGCACTGATTGTGAATGGTAGCAAGAGTTGGATTGAGGTGGACACCCACCAGGAGGGAGTTAAACAGCATAGGTGCAGCTGCCGAGAACGCTGACCTGTCAGTCCCCACTCGACAATACTGGGGGACCTCCAGGAGGGCACCTCCTGATGACCGCAGGAGTTACCCCTGGGGCCGCAGTGTCTACCCCCAGGCTGTTTAGGGCTTTATAGGTTAAGACCAGGACCTTGAATCAGGCCTGGAAGTCTATAGGCAGCCAGTGCAGAACCCAGAGCACAGGGTAATGGGCTCTCGGTGCCCTGTCCCCAAAGGAAGTGGGCTGCCGCATTCTGCACCAGCTGCAGTCTCTGAACCATCACCAGGGGCAGCCCCACATATAGGGCATTAAAGTAATCCAGCCTCAAGGTGACAAATGCATGGATGACTGTGGTGAGGTTGGAGTTCAAGAAAAACAGGTGGAGTTGCCTCATCAGATGTAACTGATGGAAGGTCCTCCTGGCCACAGCCACCACCTGGACATCCAGGTGCAACTGCGAGTCCAGGAGTACCCTCAGGCTCTGCGCGTGAGATGCTAACACTGGGCTAACCCCATCAGTGACAGGGGACACCTCATCTCCCAGATCACCAGCCCCACCAATGAGCATCACCTCTGTCTTATGAGGATTCAGTTTCAATCAGCTAGTCCTCATCCAGTCCCCCACAGCCTCCAAGCACCGGGAAAGCACCGAGACTGCAGGGCCTGGCTCAAATGAAAAGAAGAGGTACAGCTGAGTATCATCAGCATATTGATGACAACGTACCCCCCCACACACACACTACGAACAACCTCCCACAGTGGCTGCATGTACACATTAAATAAGAGTGGGGACAGAATGGAACCTTGCAGGGCCACACATGGGAGACCCCTGGGGGATGATGTATGCTCCCCCAGGACTACCTGCTGAGATCGTCTGGTTAGGAAGGAACGGAACCATTGCAATACTGTTCCATCTACTCCAGGTAGGTCAGAAGCACCTCCTAAATCACTCTGTCAAAAGCTGCTGAGAGATCAAGCAGAACCAACAAGGTCAAACATCCCCTCTCAAGTTCCACTCATAAGTTGTCGACCAAGGCCACAAGCGTAGTCTTAGTGCCATAACTCGGGTGGAAACCAAACTGCAAGGAATCCTGGTGAGTTATCAGTCTGTCTCTAACCTTCCCTGAAAGGAAGGTTAGAGACAGACTGATAACTCGCCAGGGAGTCAACGTCCAGAGGTGGTTTCTTGAGGAGCGGCCGGACCACCACCTTCTTAAGTGTGACCGGCAGCTAGCCCTCCCCAAGCAAGGCATTGACAACCCTGGCCAGCAATGGCCCCACCATCCATCTCCATGCTGGCCTTAACCAGCCAGGAGGGGCAAGGGGCAAGTTCATACATTGTGGCCCAAACAGAATTAAGCACATCCCCCGCCTCAGCAGGCATCACCAACTGAAACTGATTCCACAAAAAAGGACCAGACAGGGCATCCCTTTCCTCTGGCTCTACCACTATTTCAGAAAGGGTGGAGTCGAAGTCGTGTGAGTGATTTTATCTGTGAAATACGTAATAAACATGTCACAGTGGGCCCTGGAAAATTCCAGATCAAGGTGCAGATAGGCTGGACTGACCAGACTCCTCACCACCCGGAATAGCTCTGCTGGATGCAATTTTGTGACTGCTATGATGGAAGTAAACCCACTTTTTTTTACTTCCTGCACAGCCACAACATAGGGCTTCAACCACAGCCTATGCTGCAATCGGTCATCTTCAGCATGAGTACGGCAGCACCACTGCTCTAACTGCCTCCCCTCATGTTTCAGTCACCCAAGATCCTCCCTAAACCATGGACTTCTGGTGCTGAAATGATGGAAGTGGATGCCTGGTAGCCACCTGATCAATAGCCCCTGTTAGCCGCTCATTACAAAGAGACATGAGGCCATCGATGGAGCGGTCGCTGAGGTCCATAGGCAAATCCCTTAGAGTCATTCTGGAATCCAGAAGGTTCCATCAGCCTCTGGTTTGGCAGGCATGTAGAGAGAGGTCTCCAGGAGGTAATGGTCCAACCATGACAAGGGAGAACTAGCAATCTTCCCCACCATCAGGCCCCCTGCCTCAAGGTCAGTGCAGAACATCAAACCCAGGGTATGTTGTCCCCCCTCATGCATCAGGCCAGACACCACCTGGGATAGGCCCATAATTACCATGACAGCCATGAACTCCAACTCCACAGCATACAACCTGGCCTCAGAGTGGATGTAAGTCCCCCAGGACAATAAGCCTTGGAATCCACAAGACGAACCCTGAGATCAGGGCAGCTAGAGAGGATAGGGACACCACTAGGCAGTGGGGTGCACAGTACAACTGAGACCCTCTATTCCTGGCTCAGTCTGCACCAAAATCCTCCTAACAGGCAAACTCTCTCTCAAAAAAATTGCTACCCCTCCCCCCCATCCCTCTGGTCTAGGCTGATGCTGAACACAGTACCCGGCCAGAAAGAGGTCGGCCAAAATAGGCCCTGACTCATAGTTCAACCAGGTCTCTGTGATGCAGACAAGGTCAGCAGCCAAGTCCAAAATTATATCATGGATAACAGATGATTTGTTGGCTACCGAACTTGCATTCAGCAGCATCAGTGAAAGACTGGGGGCCCCATGGAACCTCAGCCTCCTAGTTACCAGATCCGTGGGGGAGACACAAGAAGCACCGGTACCAAGCACGAGCCCCTCCCCTCCCTATGAAAGTGCCACCCCAGAGGACCATAGTTCCTGTGCTCCGTGACAACTCCAATTGCCATGGCCACACATACCCCTGTAGCCCTCTCCCCAGCCCCACACAGTGACTCCCTGCTAGAATGATGGAAGGTAAAACCCACCCCCTACCCACCCCCTCTCTCACAGGGGGGTACTCCCACAGAACTCCCCAACCCACCCTCTCACCGGGGGGTACCACCATACCCGTAACTGTCCAGGCCCATCCAGCTGCTCTCACCAGCCATGGCCCTGGATCTATCCCCCAGTTAGCACCAAAAACAAAAGAAAAAAATCCCTCTCCCCCTTCTCCCAAATACACTCCCACCCAAATAATTAACCCTCACCAAAATACACATCCTAACCCTGTTAATGTCAAGGCCATCCCGTCTAGGCTTTCCACGGATGTCCCGGCCCCTGCTAACATAAGGTCAGCAGGCTCATCCTGAATGAGGTATGGTGGATCTGAACACATGTGATAGCCTGCATTGACCCATTTTGACCCACATGGGAGGTACTTAGCCTGGGCTACATCCTCCAGAGATTTTCCAATGATACAGCCTTGGCTAGCCACCTACCTGCCCTGGGGCAGTCCTGCGCTAACATCTAGTGGTGTGTAAACAGATGTGTCGGTGGGGCCCGGACTACAGCAGGCCAAAACTGGCTACTATCATATCTGTTATTACCCACTGGGCCCTGGACTGTTCCACTGCTGCCTGTGATGCTTGCAGTGGGGGATGAGGGTTGGGAGCAGCAGTGGAACAACCTATTTCCCTCCATCTCTTGGGGTGGAAGTAGTGTCAAGTGAGTGATTCTCCCTGTGTGTGTATCCCCTGCCTCACAGTGTACAAGTCCCATTCTGCCATGTGGGTTTCAGTCTCCCCTCTGCTCATTTGCCATCTCCTGTGTGTGTGTGTGTGTACCTCTCTCTGGCCCATGTGTGTTCCTGTTCATTTTCACCCTTTCCCCCATCTGTGTGTGTGGCAGGACTAGGCCACAAGATGGCACCTGCCATGTGAGCAACCTAAGATAGCCACCACCAGGAAGAGGAAGCTGGTGGGTGTGGCTAGCTAGATAAAAGAAGACAGCAGAAGACTCTGAGGTCAGTCTGCTCCTGACCAGTGAGGAGAACACATATCCTAGAGAGGCTGGCTGACCTGGATGTTGGGAAAGAAAGAGGTCTGAACTTGACTGCTTGAATAGTGCCTGGATGTGAGTTGTGGGGGAGCCAGACAAGGACTGTGTTGGTCTAGGCTCTGCTTTACGGATTATGGGTGACCAGAGGCTTGGTGCCTGGCCTGGGGTATAAATAAAGTGTGATTGATCCTCACCCCCCTAAGTGGCAACCTTCTTGGGGACTGATCCTGATAACATTTATTCCATGATGAAGTGTGGCCCTGCGCAAATAGTGGAGAATTCAGGCATTCCTTGTAAGTTGTTATACTAGTGTACCGCAAGGCAATAAAATCCCAAGGCAGGGAGTGTTGCAGGAGATTGCATGCAGGAGAAGATTATACCTGGTAGCAGCTCTGCAAGAAGCAGAGCAGCGAGGACTGAAAGGGAGCTCAACAGGACAAGAGATTCGAGCAGGGCTAGAGCTAGGTGGTTTGTTCTACTGTGTGATGTGGGTCCAAAGCAATGAAATGGCAGTTGGAGGAGTGCAACCAAGGTGGCAGCAACCAAAGACTCTGTGGACCTGGATAGAGCTGGAGTTGCAGAGCTGCTGTTGGAGTAGAAGAGAACAATGTACCATAGCAGTGGAAGGACTGCATATCCCACTGCAGAGGAAACAGGTACCAGGGTGCTCCCAGTTGGGGAACTCTGAGAAAGTGTTATAACTGTGGGCTTTGGGGTCATTTGTGGAGGCAGTGTTCCTCTAGAGCATATAAAAGGAAGGAATGGACTCTGGGATGCCAGAGTGGGGTGGCTTATGGATGCACCAGGCAAGAGAGGGTTGGTGCACCTAAACACTGTTGGATCTGCTGGCATCAGGGACATCTGCAAAGAGACTTCCCAGGAAGAAAGGGCTAAAAGACTGGGGCACAGGGACAAGAAAGCAGTTAGGCTACCTGTGAAGCAACAGACTGCGAAAAAGCACCAGCAGAGAGGAAGATCTGCTGGGCCTGCAATAAAGAGGGCCATTTGAAAAGAGCATGCCCCTCTCAAAGGAAAATTCCTAGTAGGAAGGAAAAGTCCCACAGGGAGGGGGAGAGAGAGAGAGAGAGAGAGAGAGAGAGAGAATTGATAGAGAAGGAAACACAGACAGGCTTGACATTGGAAGTCCTGGAGAAGTGGAGAAACATAGTGAGAAGCAATAATAAGGATCTCCCTGATATATATAGACCAGAGCATACAGATTGGCCTGACTATAGAGGATCTAGGAAAAAGAGGCCAAGAAATGAAGCAATTAACTATGATTAGGAAGAACTTGGTTAAGGAAAATGAAGATCTGGAGAGAGAGATCAAAGAGTTCAGAACAGAAGTAGAGACTTGAGCTGAGAAAAATCAATGAAGAAAATAGTTCCCAGACTTGAATGAGTGGAGAGGGAGCTTTTGTAAGTGTAAATTGGCAAAGAGCTACCCAGGGACTATGGTTGTGGCTAGGCTCTGTGAGATGTACTGAGACTGGCCAGAGGTTTGGTGCCTGGCCTGGGACTTTGTAAATAAACTGAGATTCGGATTGAATCCAGTGAGTGACAATCTCTTGGGAGGCCTTGATCCTGCAAACACTTACCCACGGTAAAATGGGACCCTGCTACAGTGTGTCCCTCTGTTAACTAAATTAATTGAAAGGAGTTCACTAGTATGTACAATACTTTTTATACCGGCTGTGTACTCTGTGCAGCATCAGCCACGGCTGGAGAGACAGCGGGATGGGGGTTGGGGGGGCAGGGTAGTTGTCATTTTTAAGGATCGGTGGTCAGTTAGGTGCAGAATCCACCAGGTATAGAGTGCCTTCATCTGGTGTTTGATTTGGTCGGAGGCAGTATGGGGTTGCTGCTGGTATACCATGCTCTTACCTGTCCTGCTGCATCCGTACATGCTCTAGCTGAGCTGGTGTCGGAAGTGGTCTTGAGGTCCACAAGGACAGTGGTTCAGGGGGAATTCAACATGCATGCTGACACCAGTCTTTTTGGTGCAGAGCATGAGTTCATGACAACCATGGGCATGTCTCATGTGGTGAGTGGCCTGACACATGATGGTGATCACACTCTGGATTTGGTTTTCTGCACGGGCCTAGAGGCTGGGGATATATTAGTGGGGAACACGGTAGGATTGCCCTTGTCATGGATGGATTATTATTTCCTTCAGACCGGGCTTCTGGTGCATGCCTGGCTCCGGAAAGGTGGAACCAGTTCAGTTGGTTTGCCATTGGATACTTATGGAACTGGATCGGTTCTGGAATGCTCTGAAAGAGAGAGACCCTCTGATCTTGACGCCTGCCTGATTGATGACTTTGTTGCTTTTTGGAACACTTGGCAATCTGAGGCCATCGACTGGGAAGCTCCCAGGTGTCTGCTTCCCAAGTATCAGAGCCTCAGGTCCCCGTGGTTTACCGAGGACCTGCAGCAGTTAAAGCGAGAAGGGAGGTGCTTATCATGACAGTGGCATCACCCTCATGCTGAAGATGACAGACTGTGGCATAGAGCTAGTTTGAAAGCCTATGCGGTGGCTGTGAGGGGCAGCAAAGAAGAGGTTCTTTGCTGCTATCATAGCATCCATGAAATCTTGCCCGGCGAAGCTCTTCCAGGTGGTGAAGGGGCTGATCAGTCCAGCCTCTCTCTACCTGGAAACAGAAATTTCCCAGGTCTGCTGTGATAGGTTTATTGATTTTTTTTTTCATGGTTAAAATCTCTCTCATTCACCATGACTTTGCCGCCGCATTTGATACAGTAGGGGAGCCAGAGGTTACAAGTGCCTTGGCTTGTTTTGTTTTATGGGATCAATTGCAGTTGGTAACCCCTGCCAAGGCGGGGGATATCCTGGGGGCTTTTAGGGCTACAACTTGTGAATTAGACCTTTGTCCATCCTGGTTGGTTAAAGCCACTTGGTAGACACTAGGGCCGGTGGTGGCACAGGTGGTCAGTGCCTCCGTCTTAAGGAGGCCGTGGTGCGACCTTTGCTCAAAAAACCATCACTTGATGCTGACACCCTTGCCAGTTATCGGCCTGTCTCTAACCTTCCCTTTTTAGGGAAGGTTATTGAACTGGTGGTGGCCTAGCAACTGCAGGATCATTTTGACCAGGTCGGTTTTCTGGACCCGTTGCAGTCTGAATCTCGTCGGGGGTATGGAACCAAGACTGTGTTTGTGGTCTTAGTTGATGACCTGTGGTGTGCTTTAGATCCGGGATAGTCAATCCTTTTGGTTCTGTTGGACCTATTGGCTGCTTTTGATACCATTGGTCATGAGATGTTGGTGACTCATTTGCAGGATCATGCTGGGGTGGGTGGGATTGCTATTGAATGGTTCCGATCATTTCTCTCTGGAAGAACTCACTGTGTGGTCCTGGGGGACTGTACTTCGTCTCCACGGGATCTCATGTGTGGCGTCCCATAGGGTTCTATTCTGTCCCATCTCCTGTGTATATGCAGCCTTTGGGCGAGGTTGTGAGAGGATTTGGAGCGTGTTATCATAAATATGCTGATGACACCCAGCTCTTCCTCTGTTTTCAGCAGATGCAGGCCTGACAGTTCCGTTGCCTACTCGGTGTCTGACAGCTGTGGGGGACTGGATGAGGGCAAGCTGCCTGAAGTTGAATCCCGAGAAGACGGAGGTGATGCTGATGGGGAGGGCCGAGAGAGTGGAGGCCCCCATCGTTGATTGGGTCTGCCTTGGTCCCTCAGGTTCGCAGTCTGGGTGTACTTCTCGACTTGCAGCTCCGCATGGATGTCCAGAAGGTGGCTGTGGTGAGGAGTGCATTTTGTAAACTGCGCATGGTACGATGCTTCTGGCCATATTGTGACCTTGCCACCATCATCCATCTCGAGGCTTTATTACTGTAACACGCTCTGCGTGGGGCTACTCCTGGTGAAGGTTCGGAGGCTGCAGCTAGTGCAGAATGTGGCAGCCCACCTCCTTATGGGGATGGGCTGCCAGTAGCACATAACTCTGTTCGCTGCACTGGCTGCCTATAACCTTCTGGGACTGATTCAAGTGCTACCTATAAAGCCCTACATGGTCTGGGCCCCACCTACCTATGAGACTGCCTCACCCTCCGGGTTCTGGAGCAGCCTCTGTGGTCAGCTGGCGGTGCCCTTTTGGAGGTCCCTCTTGTTCAGCAGGAGGCCACATTGGGAAGGGCATTCTCGGTCTCTGCAACTCATTTGTAGAACTTTCTCCTGGTGGATCTTCCCTCCTTCAGGCATCCATGTAAAACCTGGTTGTTCTGCCAAGCTTTTGGGTGGGGGAGCTGGGTAGTGGGAGGGTTAGGTTTGGGTTGGGGGGTTATGACCCATGTGAAGTTTTAATTGCTTTTAATCTTTATATTCATTTTATACTCTGTATTTTATGCCGCCCCTGGCTGCATAGGTAGGAGGGGGTGGGATGTTATAGTTTTTAAATAAATAAATAAATAAATAAAATCTTTTTTACATTGCTTTTAAAAATATCTAATTTTTTTAGCTGCATGTCAGTGTTCGGAAAGGCATTGTTTAATTTTGCATAAATTTACATAAATTAATTTACTCAATTTTTTTGCAAATATAGTGACCATAAGAACATAAGTAGTGCCATACTGGGTCAGACTAATGTTCCATCGAGCCCAGCACCTGTCTCTGTCAATGACCAATCTTGGTTATTTGGAAGAAGTACCCAGCAGGTCACAATGCGGTGATACATTCACTGTTGTTCAGTTCCTGACGGTAAGAGGTTACTGTCCCCAAAACCTAGCCGACTAGTAGCTGCTGATGGACCTATCCTCCAGAAACGTGTCCAATCCTTTTTTAAACCCAGCTATACACTACTGTCCGTGACCACATCTTCTGGCAACAAATTCCACAACTTAATTGTGTGTTGAATTAAAGAATACTTTCTTTTATTTGTTTTAATTTTGCTAGTTGTTAGTTTCATGCGGTATCTCCTGGTTCTAGTACTATTTGAGAAGGTAAATAACTGTTCCCTGTTTACTTGTTCCATGCCACTTATGATTTTATAAACTTCTATCATATCCCCTCTTATATCCTTGGTGGCCCAGGAGACAAGCGAACAGGAACAGCAAACAGGGAAGTTTGCCTAGGAGTTTGCCGTAGGAGGGAACACCCTAGACAGGTGACTGTATTCACATATACACCTAGGTGTTCTAAACAGACTTATCACTTCTTTAGTTCCATCGGTATCTTTCAACCTGTTGTTTTGAAGGTCCGCTAAATCCCTAAGATACTGATCCAGAGAGGGTACCAGTCCAGGAAGCTTAGCTCCTGTCCCTTGTAGTTAAATACATAACTAGGGTTAAGTCTAACATCTCACTAAACAAGAAGATGCAGACCAGCAGTGGGATGGGGGCTATTCAGTCTTTTTCACTGAGTGCCACATGTACAATTATCTTCCTGTTGGGGAGAGTTCGTATGTGTGCACCCGGTGCAATGAGCTCCTAGCTCTCAAAGAACATGTACGGTCTCTGGAGGAGCTGAGGCAGACAGAGAGGTATATAGAGGAGTCCTTCAGGGACATAGTAGAACAGTTCCACCTCCACTCTGGCAGCCCCTGTCTACTTTGGAGGGGTGAGGTCTCCAGGGAGGAGAGCACGAACGTGAAATGGCAGGAAGCAATCCTGTAGCTAGGACCTGTCTTCTGGGTGATGTGTTATCTTATTGCACCAAGGATATTTCTCCAGGGGTGTGTGCCCAGAAGGGTGGGAATAGGACAGCTGTGGTAGTTGGGGATTTGATTATTAGGAATGTAGATAGCTGGGTTTCTGGTGGCCATGAGGACCACATGGTAACTTGCCTGCCTGGTGCGAAGGAAGCAGACCTTAGATGACACATAGATAGCATCCTAGAGTGCTGAGGAGGAACCTGTTGTGGTGGTCCATGTTGGTACCAATGACATAGGTAGATGTAGGATGGAGGTTCTGGAGGCCAGATTTAGGCTTCTAGGTAGTAGACTCAAGTCCAGAACCTCAAGGGTAGCCTTCTTCGAAGTGATGCCTGTTCCATGCGCAGGACCCCAGAGGCAGGCAGAGCTCCAACGTCTCAATGCATGGATGAGACAATGGTGCAGGAGGAAGGCTTTAGATTTATCCGGAACTGGGCAGCCTTCTGTGGAGGGGGGAGCCTATACCGATGGGATGGGCTCCATCTTAACCAGAATGGAACCCAGCTGCTGGCACTAAAAATTAAAAATGTGATAGAGCAGTTTTTAAACTAGAACCTGGGGGAAAGTCAACAGGCACCGTGGAGTGCAAATCTATGCAGAATGATGTTAACTTAGGGGATTTAGAGTTGCTTAAGACTGAGGAAGGGATAAAAATTAAGGGACTTCAGGTGGAATTCGCTGGAGAACAGATAAATAACAATTCCAGGGTGCCTGATACCGTCCCCTATAATGTGCACAGTAAGAAGAATAAAAAGAATACACATAAATGTCTATATGCAAATGCTAGAAGCTTAAACCCATTAAGATGGGAGAATTAGAGTGTATGGTGCTAAATGAAGATCTAGACATTATAGGCATCACAGAGACATAGGGTAAAAACAGACATGATGCNTGCATGTTGCAGGGCTGTATTGGTGCCCTATGCAGCCCTGCAACATGCATAAATAACCACCAAGGGTGGTTAGCATCATGTCTGTTTTCACCCATGGTGGAATGAGGATAACCAATGGGACAGTGTAATACCAGGGTACAAAATATATCAGAATGACAGAGTAGATAGAGTTGGTGGTGGGGTGGCTCTATATGTAAAAGTCAACATTGAGTTAAGTACAATTAAAATTTTAAAGGATGCAAACTGTTCCCTAGAATCTCTACAGATAGAAATTCCAGGTATAAAGGGGGAAAGTATCGCAGTAGGGCTATACTATCATCCCCTTGACCAGGACGGAGAGACTGATAAAGCAATGCTAAAAGAGATTAGACAGGCTACTAAGGTCGGCAACATAATAATAATGGGTGACTTCAATTACCCTAATATTGATTGGGGGAATGCTTCCTCTGGGCGGGACGTGGAGGTCAATTTTCTGGATGCCCTAAATGACTGCTTCCTAGGATAGCTGGTGCTGGAACCAACGAGAGGAGGAGTTATTCTAGATCTATTCCTGAGTGGCACGCAGGAGCTGGTGCAAGGAGTAACTGTGATGTAACCACTAGGCAATAGAGTTCATAATGGATTATAAATATCAGCCCTTATAATACATGTGTGAGGTAGGAAAGAAGTATTTATTAATAAGTAAAATGAGACACTAGGATGTTAAATGGCTTATCCAATATCAAACTACAAACCGTAATAGAGCCAGGCCCAGATTATCCAGGAGTGGCTATTGCTGCCTTCCTTCTTCATTGCTGGATGATTTATAACCTTCTGCTATGAACGACTAACAAAGAGAAAACACCGAATCCTGTGGTGGTTGTACTATGGTGTGGTTTTTATGCTTATTTGAGTAAAGAATGAGTGGATCAAAATTAGAGCTGAAATAATTGATTATATTCATGAATATCATTCTCATTTTCAGATAACCCTTTGAATATCCATACGATATTCACATCCAAATAGATATTCACATATCCACTTGTTCAGACATTTCGATTCAGTGACTTTATTGACCTCTTGCTGTGCCTGGATTGTCAGGTGGTGCCTGTGGCTAGGAGCACTTTTCACCAACTCCATCTGGGGAGTCTTTTCTTTTTGATTTGGACCTGACCACTGTCGTTCATGCTTTCATCACCTCAAGGCTAGATTACTTCAATGTGCTCTATGTGGGGTTGCCCTTGATGACTGTTCGGAAGCTGCAGCTGGTGCAGAATGCGGCAGCTCAGCTCATTTTGCAGTCAGGTCGTCAGGAGCACATTACACCGGTGCTCCAAAGTCTGCGCTGGCTTCCTATAGCTTTCTGGGCACAGTTCAAGGTGCTGGTTTTGACCTTTAAAGCCCAAAATGGTCTGGGTCTGAAAGACCACCTGTCCCTTTAATAAAACAGGGATGAGTCATGATTAATATCCACTTTGTCTGACCTGAATCAAATAGGGTGAAGCCAACAGAGGTATTTGTTTGGGGAAGATTATGTGCTTCCGTTCTAATGAGACTGGATTACTGATGGGAAAGGGTAGCTTTACCAAACCACCCAGTTTCCAAGTTCTGTGTATAGATAAAAAACTTATAATGTAGACTGGGGGCCACAGAAAGCAATAAATTGGTGTTTGAACAACCTGCAACACTGCAACTCAGCTAGATCCAGCTTTGGTATGCTGTAGGAAGAGGCATCATTAAGCAGAGAATAACAACTGTGTTGTGTAGAGACAAACACAAATTATTAGAGCCATCAAAGCAATGAAAAATGAAAGCAAACACATTAGAGCCCTGAAAGCCACTGGGCTCTTGAGCTTTAAATATTATTCAGCTGATGAATCATACATATGCATGCATAGTGCTTTTATATGTAAGCATCACAATCCCCCCTCATCCCACCCAAAGTGCATTCAAAATGATCTTTTTCATACTGCAGCTTTTAAAACAACAAGAGATGTTAAAGTAGGTCGGAGTCGTCATTTTGCAATTTCTTTTCTTTTTATTAACTTCGCATAGTGCACCATCAAGATCTTTATTTATGTTTTTTTCTTGAAAACATATATTGTGAGGAAAGCTAAACAATGCAGAATCCATGAACCTAGCCTCAGTCTATTGAGAAATGAATGAGGCAGGTGTACTGTGCAATGACTGTAAATAACAGTAATAAACCCCCCATAAGCCTCCACTGAATGCTATAAATATTCATTTCCAATCACAATGTATGTTGAGAAAATGCAGCACCTGAACAAGATCAGCCAGACCTAATCAAGACATTAAATTATTGTAAACATAGGGTCTGCCTTCATATCCTTCTTTAAAATATCTTAGCACTAGTATTAAAAAAAAAAATGGTTATTTTAAGACCTCATCTCAATGGACCTGTCATTACAAAGGAAGAGGGCATACAAAATGTTCACTGTAGTATGCAATAAGCCAAGTAGAGAGTGAATGTTCACCCCATTTTGACTTAGAAAGGTCAGAGCAGATAAAAAATGGAGTTAGATCATAATTTAAATAGAGGTTAAAAATTACATTTTACATAACCACTATGTACAAAGCTTTGGCCTTGTGTGCTATCTTGAGAGGCTGAAGATATTGGACGGTCTGTACCCAAGAAACCAACAGATAGAACAAGTATATCAGTAGCAACGCTGTTTTGTTCTAGGGCTTTTTAGGCTTTGCAAGATCCAACTGAAAATTTCCAGTTTGTTTTTCCCACAAAGGAAACCAATATTTATTTAAGGAAAGGCATTTAGAGATTAATCCAGTTTCCAGTCAAGTCCCCAGAAAGACTCCCAATTATTTCAGTGAGATTTTACAAGTTTACTGCATCTTGGAACTATTTTCTTGTTGTTGTTAAAAGTGAGTCTTTCAGGTTAAATGTGTGGCACCTTTGTCTGAGCAGAATAAGAAGTTCTTTGGATGACTACCTTTAAATTTGGAGGTAGTGTGCAGCAGGGTGCATATTAACGCCGGCACAAAAAAGGCAAGTGCAGATAAGGGAGGAAGACTGCACCTCAAGTGGGTGCTAAAGGGTACCGACACTAACGTGATATAGGATAACACCAAGACCATATCAGGATTGAAAGCCCTAAAGGATCATGGGTATATAATCAGCAAGCCCTCAGTCTGAAGGGGGAATTAATGGAGTAAGGAGTTCTGGGCTGAGCTCTCCATAGAGTCAGGAAGCAGAGACTGCCAAGCCTTACAGATCACTGCTGGGACTTCAGGGATTGTGAGAATAGAGGCTTCAGACCCAAGTAGTCAGCCAGAAGGACATATAGGTGGGCATTGTCTATAATTAAGCCCTGGGATAGGTTCCTCACAGGACTCTATACTTAGATGTTAGGCATCCACAGTGTGGGAGATGTTTCCAAAGACATTCCATGGTGGAATAGACTGGCTGTAGGGGAGGTGGAAGCCAGATTTAAAAGTGCTAGATACCCACTGTGGGGGCCCCGTACCGAAAACAACCCATTCATCCCCTGCCGGGATGACCCCGTCACGCCATATCAGACGTGCAGGGGGATCCCGGTGGGGAATCTGGGAGGGGGCGGGGCCGCGCAGCAGAATGTGCGGCCGCATGGCCCCGCCCCCTCCATGCTCCCCGCCGCCCACCCTCTGGGGAGACGGGCGGGCGGCGGGGCCAATGCGGCCGCAGCGTCCGGCTGAATTTGCCACGGCCTGGGATCCCACCGGTGATCCCAGGCCGTGGCGCCCGGCTAGACGTTACTTTCTGTTGGTCCCCGCTGGGGATCTCTTTGACCACGCTTCCCGGGACATTCCCCCGGCTAGCCCAGGAAGCGTGGTTCAAATTGACCCCATGAGGGTATTGACCGTGGCGAACATCTGGCGGCCGCCAAACAGACGTTCGAGACACAGTGACCACAGGTGGGTACTCACCGTGGTTCACTGTGATCTCGTAACGTCTGAAATCACCCAGTGTTAAAGAGAATTACCCCAGAATAGGGGCCAACCCAAAACTAAGATGGAGTGACTTCTGTGTTGCAGGGTTTCATAAACTCTCCTGGAGCTCTTCCAGTTGGAGAGGCCAACTTCCCTGCAACATAATGCTTAACTTAAAAAATATCAGAAATAAAAAGAGTAATTTTGAAAGCAATTATTGGTACAACTCAGAGTCATCTGAAATGACAGGAGAAATAGAAATTTAATGTGTTTCTCCACCTTCATTAAAATGTTTTACTATAACCTGAATTTGGACTTACAGAAGTTCATTTCACAGCATATTCAGATCTAAATATTTGTTTAATATACAGGAAACAATTCACTCATTCATGCACACAAAATTAGTAATAGGGATTCATATTCCCTTGTATCACCTGTTTGCTAGGGATGGGTGAACAGAACGGAGTTCGGAAGTTCAGGTCGGAAATTTGGTTCGGTTCAGAAGTTCGGTTCGGTCAACTGAACTATTCGAGTTCGGTCCGAACTCCGAACTTTCGAACAAAGTTCGGAACTTCAAACCCTATTGAACTAAATGGAATATTATCTTTTAGGGATGGGTGAACAGAGCCGAGTTTGGAAATTCGGTTCGAATATCAATTTTGGTTCAGAAGTTCGGTTCGGTCAACCGAACTGGTCGAGTTCGGTCCGAACTCCCAAACCGCGTTCGCCCATACCTACTGTTTGCTGATTTCTGAGGTTTGACTTTCTCTCTCTCCAAGGTACTTATATGGATCCCATTACTGAGCATTCTTCATAGCCTGTAAAGTATTTATCCTCGCATTCTTGTGAGCTAGTGGAAAATCAAGGTATAGAAGGGCTAAATGACATCATCAAATTCACAACACTTTTTCTTAAGCACCAGGCTAGCAGTCTAACTACTACACTATTGATCCATTCCAATGCTAGAAGCATTAGTCAAAGGCCAGTATTAAGTATTTTTACATGGTAGTTGCCAAGTCTTCATCCTCTTATATATAAGGGATTAGAAAAATAGGGTCACAACAGAATGCTGAACTACCACAGCTCAATGGGTGTTGATGAACAGGGAGTGGACCAGAGGCCCAGAGAAAGTGCATGGGTACTCCAAGCAGAAGCTGCACGCCTCCAAGGGCTTAGCTGCCTTCACACAGACAGCTCGGAATAAGAATGAACTGTGTGTGTAGGCAGCAAACACGCATTCCCCTGTTCTGGGAAAACTCCAGGTCAAGAACAGACAGACAGGCAGGTCAACCTCCCCAGCCTGGACCACACAGCTCAATACACCACGCCCCACCAGGAGTCCGCCTCTTGCTAGGAGTCCATATTTGGCAACTATGGTAATGGGAAGCAGCAGCAGCAGCAGCAGCTATTAACCCCTTATCGCCCACAGCCCCAGAAGCAGTGGAATCCCTTGCCCAGCCGCACACCGCTAGGATGGCAGAGCAGGGTGGACAAATGCTAGCTCCCAGCCAGCCCTAGGGACCCTGTGATACCCACACAATGCTAATGTCCAGGAGCAAAAGGCTGACTTTATTAAGCCATCAGAATGAACATGGAAAGGGAGGATGGAAAGGCACATCTGAAAGGCTTGGAGAGCCAGCCAGTTCATGTTGGGAGTTGAAGGGAGCCACAGTCCTTGCAGGCAGCAGAATCCAAGGTGCACGGGCAGCAAGGTAGGGATGTGCACAGTAAATCTCTTTTGTTTTTGTTATTCCTTTTGGATTTTTTTTTCAGAATGAGGATATTTAGTTGACCTTTCTGATGGCCAATTGGGATCACAAACCGATCTTATACACAATGACACGTAAGAGAATCCCTGGCATAGGCTCCTTCTCTGCATATGCTGTGTAGGCATATATTTTTGGGACCCTTTATCACATCTTTATTATATTTGTCAGAGATGATCGTGAAAGTGTGATATACAGTCCTGCCAAATTTCATGTACACTAGTTGGACTTCAAAGCTCTTACAATCAGACGTACATTTCTATGTTAATTGATTATACCACCAGGACCATTTATCCAATCCTTCTGAAAGTTGGTAGAGAGAGTACATATGGGAAGGGGTATAAACTTTCCAAGTTTAATCTACATTAACTGTGCAGCAAAGACATTACAGCTAATAATGTATATGAAATTTTTTGCAAAATAATATAATTCAACTGCTTATAAAATTGGATTCTTTTATTCAATCATTTTGGAATTTGGTACACTTAATGCCTTATTTTGGAGGTATATTCACCCTAGGTTTCAGTCAAATATAGTGAAAAACAAAAATGTTACAACCAAAAATGTGTTTTCCACTGAAACCAAAGGAAAACTAAAACAAAAGCAAAAACGAAAACAACAATTTGATATTTATGAAAACGAAAATGACATATTTAAATTAAAAAAATGAAAATGAAAATTACATAGGCCCCTGGTTCACACCTCTAGATCAGGCTGCCTTCAACTGGTGGCTGGGTGCCACCCACTGCATTTTTGAGTACTTGTTTGGGGCCCTCAAGCAGTGATGGAGGTTGATGGCTGGATGGGTTGACTTCCAGATGAACACAATTGGCCTGATGACCATCATAACCTACATCGTGGACACTGATTGAGGTGCCCTGGACTTTCCCCCACCCCATAGAGAGGACCTAGTTCCCTTGTATCAGCAGCAGGAGATTTGAAGTGAATGACACATGGCCAACAAGATAAAGGATGCCCTGTCTTTCCACATTCAGCCAGCAATGACCAGCCCATGATCCCCTGAACACCACCGGGGCATGTAATCTCTTGTAAATAAAGGTATGGAATCTGGAATAAATGTGTCCCTCTTCTTCCTTCTGTGCCATCACGTCTCCCATTCCAATTGTTCTGGCCACATCTGCACATGGTATAGAGCAACTGTCAGGGACTTGGATAGCACTCTGTGACTGCTTCACCTCTCTGGTCATGACATCTCCATGCCACCCTCCCCTCAGATGGTCTATTAACTGGTCTCCTCCATGTCCTCTGTGTGGGTAGTCTTGCTGTTCCCTGTGCACTCCCCATGAATCCCTTGTGACTTGAATGGGGGGTCCAGGAACTCAAACTTGGTGAAGCCCAGTTGGAGGGTGAAGGTGCTTCCCCCCTCCTTGTCAGCATCCTCCTCTGCCATGTCCGGTGAGTGGGAAATGGGCTTCCTGTGGGCCTCACCAGTGGGCGCGTCTTCATGGATCCACCTAGGGGGAGCTGGATCAGGGTCCGGTGGGACAGAAGAGGTCAGTGGGGAGTGGACCGCAATATACTTCTGCCCCCTGGTGGTGGCACTCTCGGGAGGCTACTGTCATCCCATCCATGTGCAAGAACTGGTCCAGCAGGTCATAGTACAGGCTTGCTTGCCTTCTATGGCCAGTCTTTAGGTTGCCATTTTGGATATGTTTTTATCCATGACTCAAGTTCTTTGCCCATGGCTGGCATTGGTTAATTCACCTTGTGTATCCCATCTGTACCATCTTCTCAGAAATACCATTAATACCCCATATTCCAATGTGTTTTCACGAGCTGATCTTGGACCTTTTCATCCCCCCACAGGGTTGTGAGGGCCCTGGTCTCCTCCACAGACCAGGGCAAGCCCTTCTGCTGGGCAGGTGGGGGCCCTGCTCTTGTGCATGCAGGTGGGGTTTGCAAGGTTGCTGTGGTGCTTGCACTGCTGGTACTTGCCTGTGTGGACAGTACAAGATGGATATGCCATAGTGGCCTCCCCTTGGCTGTCGGACCATCCCCCTCAGAGGGAATGTGACCCTACCCGGCCAGACCACCTGCTGTCATCCATAACTGGTGGGCACTGCTGCACCTCTGTCCCTCCAGGGCTTCTGCTGTGGATAGCCTTTGTTCTCTCTACAGGGTCCTGTGTGGGGCCAATGTGTTTTTGGATTTTGCACATGTTCCTTTAAGGGCTGGGCTGGGGAGTCAAGATGGCTGCACTCACCCTGAAAGCTGCTCTGACTGCTTGTTCTGCCAGCATCTATGATCTGGGCAGGACTGTGTGTAGGTGGGATTCAGGGGGGCAGTTCAGAAAGATAGCAGCTCCATGTTTGCATGTTGCCCTGGGTTTGACTGGCTTGTTCTATGAGGTGTACTCCTGGATCTTCCAGAGTGTCCCACGTGAGAGCAGCTACAGCCTGCTCTGTGTTGAACATCTGGCTGGTGCTCTTCAGACAGACAGGTAAACCCAAGGGTAATGGGGACTTGCATCAGCAAATGTGGAGCTGCCATCTGTCTCTTGCACCAAATGACAGTGTAGCAGGGAGCAGTCCTGTGGGGCTGCTGCCCCATTAAGAGGGGACTGAGTGGGCCAGCTGGAGGGCTGAGCAAATGTGCACGGGCTGGGGGGAGCCATCCGATAGCTACGATCAGACTGTGGGGTGAACAGGCTGATAACTCCAGAGACAGAGTGGGCAGGACACTGGCCCATGCCCACTCTGCTGGGATAGAAGGAGAGGTGAGGCAAGGCAAAGAGGAGAGCAGTCTCTGCCTAGGAGCTGAAGGGACCACATCTCACTGACAAGGCCTTCCCACTCTACGCTCTCCAGGGTGCTGAAGAGGAGAACTAGGCAAGATGCTGTGCCCAGGAGGCAGCCTCCTGCCTGGGGAAGGTTTGACCAGAGCCTGTGGCTTTGAGACCTGGCTTGATGGACTTTGGGGGTTGATGTTAGGTTGCTCTTGAGCCTGTGAGAGACTGACCTGGGCCTGCAGGGTGGAGGCGAAAAATCTGCCAGTCCCAGGGATTGTGTACACTGGATTGTACTAATAAAGGACTGTGAAATGGATACCCTCTGGACGGTCTGCATTGGGTCCTATAGGAGAGTACCCCTTTCCAAAAAAGGGGATTTAGCCAAGGCTGAATAGGCATAGCAGACAGGTGAGCTAATTTCCCAAGAGAGACCTCAGCACCCCCGTGTGGCCCTGGGAAGACCCTGTGCTACAACATGTGGTGGAGAATGCGGGCATAGCACCACTTGCAGGTGCATAGTGGAACTGTACTCAATGTTGCATCTGTGTGAGCTCCCTAGGAGGAAGGTGAGCCTGGGTGCCAGAAGCAGATGTGACTGGAGGACTGTGCTGAGTCAATGAGAGGATTGGGACCAGATGCTGGGAAAGAGCAGTGGAGCTTTGTGCTTGGACCAGGAGTGAGGAGTGCTTCAGGAGCGTAGAGTGGGAAGGCCTTGTCAGGGAGATGTGGTCCCTTCAGTTTCCAGGCAGAGACTGCTCTCCTCTCTGTCTTGCCTCTCATATCCCAGCAGAGTGGTCACGGCCAGGCTTCTACTCCTCATACTTAAAGGGCCAGTGTCCTGTCCATTCTGTCCCTGGAGTTAACAGCCTACTCTCCCCACAGGCTGATCGTAGCTAAGGGCTGGTTCTCCCAGGCCCATGCACATGTGCTCAGCCCTCTGGCTGGTCCACTCAGTCCCCTCTTAAAGGGGCAGCTGCCCGATAGGACAGCTTGCTGCTATGGACAGATTTACTGATACTTCAGTACTCTTCTAATCAAAAACAGAACATGCTTTCCTTCTTTCATTTGACATTCTCTCATAAATAAAAGATTTATTTATATTGGATAATGAATTATAGTTTGCAATGAAAATTGAGCTACGTGTAGCCCAGGGCAAGCACTGTCCCTTTAACACTCCTCTGGAGAAGGAGGAGGAGGAAGGACTGTAGAGGCAGAGCTGAGATTCCTGAGAGAGAAATCATGAGAGAGGGAGAGAGAGAGAGATAGAGAGAGAGAGAGAGAGACCATCAAGGAACTGATCTCAGAGAGTGAGGCCTGAGAGAGCCACTTGTGGAGAAGGCTGGGAGAGAGGAGTCCAGCTGACATGAATGAGGAGGGATCTGAAATGACAAATTGTGGGGACTACTGTTTCCATTGGAAACACGTCATTCACCTTCATTCGAACAATGAGGAAACTTACCGGCTTTTCTGTTGTTTTCGCCATTTATCGTTATTTTTCTGAGTTGTACAAAGCTGCTACGGGGCCAATCCCAATTCCCTTATGCACCCTGCTTGCACCCCCAGGGGATCTGGAGATGGAAAAGTGCCAGGTAAGTGCTTGAAATTGCTGTAAAAGTGTAGTGAAAATGCAGTGGTAAAAAGTCCCAGAAAGTGACCAAAAGTGATGAAAATTGATCTAAAATAACTAACAAACAAACAAAGTGAACGTCAATTACAGGCTTTTTTGACATTCTGCCAGGCCAATAATCTAGTAATTAATTATGACAAATCTAAGATTTGGTCTTTTCTGCTCGCCCCAAAGTTCAGGGGTGGTCAGTTGGGGGTACCTCAATACAACAGGTTAAGGCATTTAGGTACTTGGGTATTCTCTTTCACGAATCCGGAAGTTGGAAGGAGCACATTAATAGAGCCTTGCGGTCGGCACAGGCAGCTGCCCAACCAATAATCAAGCTGTTTGCTAGGCAGGGAGGGATGGCAGTCCATCAGGCCATTCAGGTCTACAACAGCAAAGTGGGGTCCCAATTGCTTTATGGGGCCGAACTTTGGGCGCCTTTCCACCCTGGTGTGGCAGATCAAATCCAGTCTAGTTTTCTCCAGCGTCTTCTGAGAGCCCCAAGAGGTACCCAGCTGGCAGCCATTCGGGTAGAGCTGGGGCAGAAATCATGGACCCAGGCCGCTAAAGAAGCCAATTTAAAATTCTGGCTTAAATTGCATTCAGATCAGAGCCCCACTTTAATAAGAGCAATGCTTGAGGATCCCTTTGAAGACCAATGGTCCTCAAAGGTGATATTTCAATTGGAGGAGATGGGGATGTCGCCAGACTATCTCAAGCACAAGCTGCCGGACACGCGCAGGAAGGAGGTTTTATTGAGGGTTAGGGACATAGGGTGCCAAACAGAATTGGCTAGAGTTAGATCTTCTCCGAATATGCGTGAATACCTGTCCTATGCTCCTGCGGTGGGGCAGGCGGCCCCCTATTAAACAGCGCCAATTTCGGGCCGAGCCAAACAGTTGTTGGCTAGTGCCCGCTTCAATGCCTTTCCTTCACGCGTCCTGGAAGGTAGAATATTAGGGATCCCATTTATGGATAGATTGTGCCCTGTTGATTATAGTACAGTTGAGACAATGGGGCACATAATTATACATTGCCATTTATACGATGTTCCACGGCAGGAATTTCTTGCTCCCATTATAGATAAGTTCCCAGGTAGGGACAATTCAGTTTTATTAGTGATTCTTTTAGATAACCCTAATCCGGATATCATCCGGAAGGTAGCGCTGTTTTTGTTAAGTGCTGTTCAGCTTAGAATTAGATTTTTAAATAGCAATTATCCAATATAAGTAACTGTCAATTCTGTACAACAGTGTGGTTGGAAATTTGCTCACTTACCAGATATGATGTATTTTATGTATGATTTGTATGTTTGTTTGCTATGATCGTAGATCTTGCAATAAATGATTTTGATTTGATTTGAAAGTGATGGAAAATTGAAAAAATGATGTAAAGTGAGAGAACTGAAGAGAAATGACAAAAAATAAAAAATAAAAATAAAAAATCACAGGTGCCAATATCAACAAGGTCAGTATTTCCTTGCAGAATGGAAAAACTTGCTCTTGCCTCAGCCCTAGCCACCAGGACAACTGCCCCTCCTCTGAGACTGGCATGGTTGTGAATAACCCTTGTAACCAGGTTGTACCTGGTTCCCTGAGTTTGTGGCAGGAGGATTGAGGTATCAACTACCCACAACATCCTTGGGTGCCGTGCTTTGTCTACAAATAGTTTGGTGCCTTCACATAAGGAAGGGAATACTTCTGTGTTCATACAACTCCCTTAAGATAATGTTTATTTAATAATAGTAATAGGAACTAAACTGTGTAAAGAGAAAGTAACATATAAGAAATTAGTGTGCTGGAATGTTGTGGGATCCTTTTCTTTTGGGTTTGTTTTTTTTATGAGTAATATGGAGAAAAATTCCCCTGGGCCTGCCTCCACCCCCCTGACCTAGGAATTTCAGATCAGGGTCCCAGTTATATTCAACAGATATAAGTTTAAATCCCCTCATCAAAATGTATGTGTGAGGGAATCTAATGATGTCTAACCCAAAATGTTGGGAGATACTAATGACCCCTAATGATGGGAATCACCCTCCCCTGGTAATTCCTCTCTAAGAAGAGTTTCTCAGGTCAGAATACCAAACTTCAAGGAATCATTGGCAGTGTACTATAAAACAGGACAGAGTGGGGGAAAGTACAGCCTCTCCCACCAAAATTCCTCCTCTTCTCTCTCACTTTATTTTCTTCTCAGAAGCCTCACTCACTCTCTCAACAATCCAAATCAGGCGACTGGCTCTTCTACATTCTGTTTCAGAGTGAAGGCCCCCACCTTTCCTTCCCCCCCAACTCCTTTTACCACCTTTTCTTCAACTGTTTTTCCCACCCCCTCCCTTTTGTTTTCTTATTGAGAGGGGCTACACCCCCTTAGCTAATTAGTTAGGGAAGATCCCTAAAGAGTTCCAAGAAGAGGAGAAACCACCAGTCCCCCAAGAAAAGACTGAAAGAGGTTGGGAAACTGACATTGGGAGTAACGTTGTGACACATTTACCTCGTGCTTTCAGGTAAATTACCCCTCCCCCAGTGCCATTTGCCTTGCCTCCCACTCCTTCCCCCCCCTTCCTTGACTTGATCTATCAGTTTTCCTCCCCCCACCCCATCTTTATTCTTTTGTATTTGTTTATAACAAACCCTTACCCCTTTCCTCCTTGTTTACTTACTGACATGTGCATTTCCTTATTGGGATTGTGAGAGGTTCTGTGTTTGGGTCTTATTGTTTTACCAGACCATTTCTTTATTTTTATTGTTGGTGAAGCCCTCCTCCCATTTTAATGTAAACCTTCAGGCTTCACCAACTGGAGCATCATGAACACATGAACCCAAAATTGTTTCAACCTGCTCTAGACACTTTAAATACAGGCAAGAGAACCCAGGTCCCATAGCTCCCCTTCTGGCAAAGCAGTAAAAGGATGGGGGAAGTGGGGTACACATACAAGCCACAAATGATTAAATATCCAAGATGGTACTGTACGTTAATAACAATGGTTGCACGGCTCATTGAATAATAATCCATATATTTGCATAGCTTTTGGCTATAAGGCAGTGGGGAAAAATTCTCTAACAAGCTGAAGCAAATAGGCCTGCCAACAACTCTTGTTTCCACCATTTCTCATGCTCCTATCATTCCTGATGTGTCATGACAAAGCACCTCTCTCAAAAAGAATGAAAACCTCCTCTTATAATTAAGTATATTGTTATAAAATCCAAACGTGTGGTGCAACAGTTTTTTTTTGTTAAATCTAGTTCACTGACATTGACAAACTCTTTCCCCTTCATATTTCTTGCTTTCCTAAGCTTATTTCTCCATTTAAGCACAGAAATTCTAGTGATGTATTAGATGTTATTAGATGTTACATTAGTAACATTAGTTATTAGATGTTACATTGGTATTAGATGTTACATAGGAATAATACAATTTCTGGCAGCCTTACTGGGTACACCCTGTGTAGTGAATCCTATTATCTGGGCTGTTGAAACACGCTTCACATACACATAATTACCACAGATGATCCAAATTCTACAGTAATTACAGTATTAGAATAAATGGGAACATGGCAGCATGTGACCCAAGAATCCTCTGGCTGTACAAAGATAAGTATGATTGCTGTGCACAGCTTCGTCTAAGCCTTTTAAGACATTCTCCAAGGCGCCACTACATAAGTAGCAACAGATCAGCTTTTGGAAATTTTTTTGTTCCAGACACAATAGTTGTATATTGTATAGCTTATTAGAGTTGTCCATGATTGTCATCATATCTTGGAAAAAGAGCCACTGCCCAATCACAAACACACTTCCAAAAATTGTGGTCCACTTGATAAACAAAGAGCATCCAATACCTGCTGTTATTGCCTTAGGGAAGGGCAGGATATAAGTTTAATGATAAATAAATTAATAAACTCCGTTAACACTAATTCAGCATGTCCAGTGTCTACTAGGGCTGAAACAAGAAGCAATATTTTTCTTCCAAAAATATCGCGAAATTTGTTAACTGTCACCGAGATCTCGGTACAATCTTGACAACAGACCAAGATCTTGGTTGAGAATTTTTTCTCAAAATACCATTTACCATTACTGTTTGCTGCAATTTACTGTATACCGATTGACCAGTAAACAGTTTTGTTTACTGTGTATCACCTTCATTCTGGTAATACGCATGCACAAAATACCACTTTGTAGGGATGTGCGAATGCGGTTCGGAAGTTTGGGGTTCAGCCCAAACTCAGGGTGTTTGGACCATTCGTGAACACCCTGAATCCGAACCGCCCCCCACCCGAACCGGCCGAACAAAGTTTAGTTCCAAACCGGTTTGGGCGTGGTCGCGGGGGGCAGGGATGAACCCGGTTTTCCCTCCTCCCTCCAGGCTGCATGGGTGGAAGGGGCGCCGGGGAGCACCTCCTTGGGCCCAGCCCTCCTCGGGGGGCCCAGCCTCATACATTTTTTTTTTATCCCCACCCCAGGGATAGCCCTACCTGGTGGTGCTCGGGCTCCGGCCCTGGGTCCGGTGGTGGAGGGTCCCAGAGTGCTTCAGGCTGCTACTAGGCCTTCTGGGTCAAACCAGAAGGCCACGTAGCAGCCTGAAGCACTCCAGAGTGCTGCTGCTGGGCCCGCTGCCACCGCTGAACCCAGGGCCGGAGCCCCAGCACCACCAGATAGGTTGGGCTCTGGGTCTGGCAGTGGCGGCAGGTCCGGTGGTGCTCCGGAGTGCTTCAGACTGCTACTAGACCTTCCGGTTTGACCCAGAAGGCCTAGTAGCAGCCTGAAGCACTCTGGAGCACCACCGTCTCTGGACCCACCACTGCTGGACCCTGGGCTGGAGCCCTGGCACCACCAGGTAGGGTGATCCCTGCAGTGGGGGAGGGTTACATTTTTTTTTACGAGGCTGGGCATGGTGGGGGAGAGGGGCTCCCCAGCGCCCCTTCCACCCATACACCCTGGAGGGGGGAGGGAAAACTGCCCCCCCGCCCAAATGGGTTCAGCCCTCTCAAACCCGTTCAGGGTGAACAGGCTGAACCGAACAGTTTTGGGTTTGGCTGATCCCCGAACGGGCTGAACACTGAACCCCCCAGTGTTCACACATCCGTACTTCTTTGTGCATGCGCATTACCAGGATGAACATGGTACACAGTAATCATCAGTACGTGATAAAATGGTGTACTGTAAATGGTAAATTGTGGTAAATGGTAAAGGTAAAGGATGAACGGTAAACAGTATTTTGAAAAAAGAACTCTCAACCGAGAAATGTTGAGAATCAGTATTTTTCCTCAATTATCATTTCTCACTTAAAACGAGTCGAGAACTGTCATTCTCAAGGTAATCAAGAAAAACTCGAGATAGAGTTTCAGCGCTAGTCTACTCTGTGCAACTCCTGTGCTGCTTTCCAATTGCTGACTAAATAAAACTACAAAATAAATGCTTCAGCCTCCTCCTGCTATATGCAGAAATCTCTCATTACTGCTTTCCCCAAGTCATAAAAGATTGATCTGTTTTTTGTTCTAAATGGAGCAAGTTTCATACCTAGTCCAGTCAGAGAAGGATGTTTTTTCTCTCTCTATAAGTGTCTTAGCTATAAAGTTTATTATTATCTCCCAGTCCCACAAGTTGCCCCGCAATCCCAGCTGCATATAAACACCAGCAGGCGCTTCTTTTTTTTTTCTTTTTTTTTAAACGTGTATGTTTCAGATTCCCTTCCACATTTATTTATTTTTTAAAGGTTTTTTTCCCCAACTGCTCAATCAAAAGGACAATAATTACTGATACAATAATTAATGTATGAACTGTCCTTAGTTGTTCTTCCCAGCTCTTCCAAATCATACTTCCCAACTGTCCCTGCTTAGGAGGGACAGTATGTGGGCATCAAATCCCAATGTCCCTTTTTCAGGAGAGAAAGGCAAAAAGACTGCCATTCAAGCTTCTGTGATGTCCTTCCTGATTGCCTTCCAGAAACATCACTTGCAAAGACAATGGGGAAATGATGGAATGACAAGAAACTAAGTGAAATGATAAGCAAGCAAGCTTTTGTTCCTTTTTATGCACTTGAAAAGTTGGTAGGTATGCATGTGTGCACATGTAAGTGTGTGAGGGGGTAGAGCTTATTGGCTAAGGGGGGCAAGGTAATGTTACTGGAAATGTTGGCACATAAAACATAATAGTATGTTCCAATGATCAGTTCTTCTGGATTGATAGCTTATTTTGTTCTCACAATCAGGCTGGTTAAAGTGTGATTAAATGAGGTGGGACTTAGTTCTGGAATAACTAACATGCCCCACCCCATTTAATCACACTTGAATTCTGAAATAACTAACATGGAGGAAGCTTGTGAGAGTGCATAATACGATCTAGGGGTGGGAATATCGGTATCGGATAAATCCGATACACCTGATTATCGGGTGTATTGGATTAATCTGATAATCGGATATTTACCAGTATCGGCATACCAGATTTTTAACATTGGCCACTTTACCAGTTTTTTTACATTGCGGCCATTGAAGTCAATGGCCGCAATGTAAAAACCCCGGAAAAGTGGCCAATGTAAAAAACCTGGTATGCCGATACCAGTAAATCTGATACCGGGGAGATCCAATACCAGTAAATCTGGTATCCGGTATTCTCCCCGGTGTCCCACCTCTAATACATTCTACATTATGGCTGAAAATCAGTCTTTAGAATTCACCAAAGATTAAGGTATTCGGTTCCGAAAGTCCCAAGTTCGGAGGACCAAGGCCAATATTCTGAAAACTTCTGAAAATTTTGAAGCCAATGTGCGCGTGAGGGGCTGGTGGACAGTTGAGTTTCTTCTGGAAATGAAACTTAGTGCCATATTTGGAGGAGGGGGCCATGGGAGGGGACAGTTGAATTATGGCAAGTCAGATGACAAGTTTTGATTAGCTGGCCAAGCCAGGTGGCAAGCAGGGCAAAATAAAAGTTGCTGCAGTCATTTTCCATTCTCTTTGGTGAATTTGGCTGTATGCTACAGTGTTGGATTTGTAAGTAATCAGCTGTGGAAGGTGGAGGGGTGTCTGGCCTGGTCCTGGTCTGGCATTTTTGGCTTGGCCTGTCCTGTCCATGGGTTAATGCTGTGGGATGGGGGTTACGTTTTGTCTGATCTGTTCAAGTTACCAGTGCCACAGTACCAATGGCATGTCAAAAGGGTGCCCCTGGGGAGTGGAGTAGGGGCAAATGTCTGGTTTCTTAATTTTGTGACTGCTGGGCTTACTGGCTTTTGGTGGGACATATTTCTCCATGCAGTTGCAGACTGTTTTGCAGGGTTGCTGTATTCTTCTTGACTGAGCAAATGTCCCATTGTTGCTAGCCTGCATTTTTGTGCACTGCTTGTTTGGCATAATGATTAAAGTGGGTGCACTCACTGCTGGTGGTGGTGGTCCATGCTGTGGGTTAGGGCTGAAGCGAGGAAAAAAAATTGTGAATAATTCATGAGAATCAAGAGGGAGGGACGAGAACTTGGGTGTTCCCCCCCCTCGAGTTCTTGCCAATTACTTGAGGGCCAGGGTTGCAGGCAGGGGTGGGGTTGGCACAGGGGTCGGAGGCAAGAAGGAGAGAACCATGAGCACCTCTGGTGCCTGCCTGGCCTCCCCACCTGGAAGGAAAAGAAAGTTCGGGTTGGGCCAGGAGCGGGGATTGGGGTTTATCCGGGGTTAGGCAGGGTTTTACTCACTCTCCGACGGGGCGGGTGTGTGTGTGTCCCTACCCCCTGGTTGTGCCTTGCTCCACTCTGCGTCATGCTGAGGCTCTTTCTGGCTTTGAAGTTTAAAAGGAGAAGAAAAAAAGTCTTGAACATGCTCAGAATAGTTGCTTGTCCCTGGCTGCCCTTTTCAAAGATGGCACCCACAGGACTGAGCAACTCTTCTGCGCATGTGCGGCCCTGCCATCTTTGGAAAGGGCTGAGCCGAGAAGAGGCCCTGCACAGAGCGGAGCACAGCTGGGAGGTCAGGACCCCCCTCCCCCAGAAAGTGACCCCTGCCTCACCCCTGCTAGGCCCCCAAGCCCCCACTCCTGGCCCACACGAACCTTCTCTTTCCCCCCCAGGTGGGGAGGCCAGGCAGAGGCTGGAGGTGCCCAGGGGGCTTGTCTATGTCCCTGGATCACCTCCGGCCCCTGTGCCAGCCCCCCACCTGCAGTCTTGGCCTCTGCCCTGCCCCCTCGAATTCTCCCCGGTTCCTGATGAGAAGGGGGCGTTTCTTGTCTCAAAGTGAGATTAGAAAATCCCCCCTTCTCATCAGGAACTGATGAGAATTACGGGCTGAGTTTCAGCCCTACTGTTGGTACACTACTGTTTTATTTTTTATTTTTGCACACAGTTGCACTTTTGTGGGGTTGTCTTCTGGAGCAATTGTCCCACTCTTGCTACCCTGATTTTCTGGGTAGTGCTTTGGCTGAGGGTTCAAGAACTTTGCTAAGATGTGACGATCCCAGGCATTGGAGGAATACTTTCTAGTTTCATTCTGGTTAATATGATGTCTGGAGGGGGACAGAGGAAGGGCTGCATGTGTTGTTGCACACCCTGATGGACTAGGCAATTAAGGGGGAGAGGGAGGGAGGAAGGGGTGGATGTACTATTGTGTACCTTGATTGGCTAAGCAAATAAATGGCTGCAGCTGTTGCACCTGCTGAGGCTCTGACTTGGCGCCTAATAGTTCCGAAGTTTCTGAGGTTTTCCGATTCCGGAATTCCGAGTCTGAATTCCAAAACTTTGGAAATGGCATCAAAGGACTGTCGAGTACTCAGGCTGATTACTCAGAACTTCAGGATTCAGCGTGAGTACCCACAAGCACTATTCAGTACAACCATAGGTACACCTTCTCCTGGAATACAGTGTTTCCATGATTGGCTATTAAACATAAAAAAGTCTTCCTTTCGAAATTGGTAGGCAAGTTTTATTGTAACTGATTAATGACAGAAATTAAAGATGACTCAAAAGTTGATTATTTCCATCTTTCCTAGTTCATGCATTTTATAAACCCCAAACTAACCAACCAACCAACAAAAAACACCTTAACAAGGGCAAAATCATTTAGCCCAAAACAAGACAAAAACATTGTCCTCTGAAGCACATTTCCAGATCCAGTTGTTTGCAAATGCTTCTTCTGTGGGAATGGATAAACAGGAAATGCTCTCTGTTTTTGAACGCTACACATCTACAATGTGTCCTCTTTGTGCAGTGTTATAATGGACCCTGATCTTGCTCAAAAATGTTTTTTAAATCAAAGCATAAGTGAAATTTGCCTCCCCTTCAGAAATAAACACCCATAATTGTCATTTCTATGGTTCATATAGCTTGTTCAGATTAAGACAGCCTGTTTTTCTTCATTATTTGCTTGTGACCAACACTTGTACAAAGGCACTGTGTGACAGAAATGGTTTTACTTTTAAAAATTGGGGTAGAGTATGTTTTCTATATGTTTGGTTGATTTTTTTGCTTGTAATAGTCAGGTCATGTTTTGACAGTTATGTATCCCAGTACAATCTCTTGCATGATCAAGTGGCTGGTGACAAAGCCAACCTCACCTCCCTCTCCCACTGGCTTGTGTCTGTGGCCAAGGTGTCTGGATCCACAAAAAAGTAGATAAAGTTGTGAGGCAAGAACCATTAGATTCCTCTTCCTTTTCAGGTCATGATAGAGCAGGCAAAACTCAGCTTTGGCTGGAGCCTAACTTACCTAGAAGAACAACTCTCAGAAATCAAATCTGCATCCATGCCAACCACGGCTTGCTGTGGACAAGAGAGTTGGACAGGGAATACACAGACATTTCCCAGTAACATTAAAAACAACAACAGCAAGTGGGTTATCCAGCAACAGATAAGACAACGGGAATGGACAATGACTTCCCTTGCTAATTTCCCACCCCCCAAGTCAGATGCTGACTTTATATGCTATAGTGATAAAACAGCCACTGAATGCATATAATAATTGCAGGACTCTAAATTTAAGGTTAGAATTGCATCTTTCTTATTAGTCAGTATCAGAAGCTAATGATAGCAGCTGAAAATAATGTGTTTTGCTTCAACCTTGCCATTCTTTTAGCATGGTCCTTTTAGCATCTGTATCTTAAAAAATAACAACGGTTAAACTTGTGACTCAATGGTTATTCAGTATGTATGCAAACATTTCTTTGATGATCAAGATTTGAAACCCCACAGTAAATTTCATAATCACTTCTAATTAGTGATCTCGTAAATCTTAGAAGGCAGGCCGACCTTATCACCTACTAAAACAACAAGAATCTATGTGTCTGATTTATTTCCATTACATAGTATCCCAGTAAATGGCTAAAGTCTTCTCAAGATATATAACCAAACATAAAGTTCAACAAGGAGCTGAAACAACTATAAAACAAAGCATGTGTCATCTACTGGTAAAACAAAACATATAAGTGGCAGAGTGTCTTACGTGCAATAGAACTGTGATACCAAAAATGTTGTTTGAAGCAGAATAGTAGGTGGTGGTCTGCTGGGGGAAATTTCATTTCTTTTTTCTTTTTCATTTAGTTTCCCTGGGCTTTCTGTATTTAATTATGGACTCGGATTTACAGATTTGGATTTTCCCACTGAAGTCAATGGGAAACTGATCCATACTGCCATCTGTACAGGTGCATGGGGTCTGACATTCCCTGGGGACTTATAGTGGTACTTACCGGCATCAGAGAACTTGATTGAAGCATCACTGCTGTTGTGAAAGCTCCAGCAGGCACCCTCACTGTGGCATCTTTCCTGCTCCTTATTGCAAATGGCCACCTTCCTTAACCAAAGTGGCAGCGGTCCAAATCATGCAACCACAATTTTTGTTAAGGGTGGCAGCCTTTTTGCACATGCATGATATGGGGCAGAGAAGGACACCGCTGTGAGTAAGCCTGTCGGAGACCCAGAAACAGCCGTGCTTCCATCAAGCCCTCTGAGGCCGGTAAGTACCACTCCAGGTACCTGGCAGATGGGGATGGGTGGAAATCAGAATCCATGACTGGTAGTGTGTAATTACAGGATCTTTAGGATTAACCTTTAATGGCCTGTTATGGGCAGTTTGGGATTAATCCGAAACTATAACTCCCAACTCTAGTGAGTAGAATGGAGCTGGTCTAGGAACCATCTTTGGTTCATAGACCATGAGCTTTGGTCCCTGCTGGTGACCATCTTCAGGCTTGCGCTATGAGATGACTTTAATATGCATGCACTGACTGTGATCAGTCCCCATGTCCCTCAAAAATGGCCACGATTCTGATAGAAACCAAACCTGTCCACTTTCTGCATCCTTGACCACGCAACAACAAGCATATGAAAGGCCATGGTCAACTCTGAAGGGTGCATGGGGATCCATGATAAATTGAGGGTTGACGGTGGTCTACTGGGTCCATCACCAATTTTGAGAATCACTAGCCTAAGACACTGAGTAGGCAAACTCTTCAGTTAACACTTTAAACTTGTGTATTCATTTGCTCACAGTATTTTTCAAAAGGGTAAACAAAATATCAGGCCCAGTTGCTCATTAGAGATGTGCATTTCGGTTTTAGTTTCTGTTTGTTATGTTGACAAAAACTCATTTGTTTTCAGGGGTTTTCATTGTTGACAATAACTAAACCAGGAATGAATACCCCTGTTGGTCATCATAAAAGAAAATTTCAATAAGGAAAACAGTCTTGTAGATACTTCATTATTACATCCAAGGATGTAATATTCATTCATTGTTACATCTTTGGATGTGGATGCACCCGCCAGCTACCGACCTATCACTAACCTTCCCTTTTTAGGGAAGGTTATTGAACGGGTGGTGGCACTGCAGCTCTAGGTTCATCTAGACAGCATCGGTTTCCTAGATCCATTTCAATCGGGGTTCTGCCCTGACTATGGTCCAGAGATGGCATTGGTGGTCTTGGTGGACGATCTCTGCTGGGAGATGGATTCAGGACTTTCATCACTTCTGGTCCTGCTAAATTTATTATTATTATTATTATTATTATTAACAAACATTTATATAGTGCCAGCAGTGTACCTGGCACTTTACAAACTAATAAAATAGACACGGTTCCTGCCCCTAGGGCTTACAATCTGAGAGACAGGAGCTGGGGGAGAGACATAGGAAGGGGAACAGAGGGAGAGACAAGGGGTCTAACATTCATGAAGATGCGAGGTCTCAGGTGCACGTACTTGGCTTGGTTACGATGAGAATGACAGCAGGCAGGTCCATGTGGCAAGGATAAGGGTAAACAGACGGTAGGTATAGGAAGTAGTGACTCAGCAGGATAAAGAGTCAGACAGAGCAGAGCGAAAGAGGTGAGTTTTAAGGAGAGATTTGAAGGTATGAAGGGAGGGTGCAAGACGGATGTGGACAGGGAGGGAGTTCCAGGCATGGGGGGCAGCAAGTGAGAAGGGATGAAGACGCTTAGGGGAGCAGGGAAGGCGTGGAAGGGTGAGAGAAGGGACAGAGGAGGAGCGAAGTGCATGGGCTTGAGTATGGAAGGCGATAAGTGCAGAGAGGTTTGGGGGAGCGAGGTTGTGAAGAGCTTTATAGGTGAAGACTAGGAGCTTGTGCAGGATTCATTCAGGAAGGGAAGCCAGTGAAGCAAAGAGAGGAGGGGCTGCACATGGTCGAAGTGACTGGCGAGGTGGATGACCCTGGCAGCAGAGTTTTGGACGGAGATGAGAGGAGAAAGGTGAGACTGGGGAAGGCCAGAAAGAAGGAGGTTACAGTAATCGAGGCGAGAGATGACCAGAGCATGAACAAGAGTTTTGGCAGACGAGACAGAGAGAAAAGGGCGAATCTTAGCAATGTTATGGAGGGAGAAGTGACAGGATTTAGCAACAGAGTCAATGTAGGGTTTAAAAGAAAGGGGTGAGTCAAAGATGAAGCCTAGGCTATGGGCTTGGGGGGCAGGCAGGATGGTGACTCCATCAATAATTATTGACAGTGAGGAAGGAGAGGAAGGATGAGGGGGGAAGATAAGGAGTTCAGTTTTAGCCATGTTGAGTTTGAGTTGATGTTGAGACATCCAGGTAGAGATGTCAGAGAGACAGTTGATGAGATGAGCTTGAACAGACGGAGAAAGAGAAGGAGTAGAGAGATAGAGTTGAGTGTCATCAGCATAGAGGTGGTATTGGAAGCCATGGGAGGCAATGAGTTTGCCTAAGGATGAGGTATAGATTGAGAAGAAGAGAGGGCCAAGAACAGAGATCTCTTGGCTTTTGATACCGTGGACCATGGGCTGCTGTTGAGATGATTGCGAACCCTGGGGGGTCTGGACGGGTCTGTTCATTCCACTCGGGGAGAAGCCAGCGGGTTGTCCTGGGGGCTGAGTCTTCCAGCCCCCAGAGCCTGAATTGTGGCGTTCTACAAAGTTCAATTCTGTCTCCATTATTGTTTAATGTTTACATGCAGCCCTTGGGGGAGATTGTGAGAGGGTATGGTGTACGTTGTCACCAATATGTAGATGACACCCAGCTTTACCTCTCCTTTTCAAGTGACCCAGGTCCTGTCATCTCTGTACTATCCCAATTTTGGAGGCCGTGGCGGATAGGTTGTGGCAGAGCAGACTGAGGCTCAATCCCGATAAGATGGAGGTGATGGCGGTGGGAAGGGCGAGGGAGCTGTTGGCTCCTCTAGTAGAGGGGGTCTGCCCTCCCGTAGCCCAGCAAGTTCAGAATCTGGGGGTGTTATTGTACTCGGGTCTCCGCCTAGATCGGCAGGTGAGATGGTAGCGAAGGCTGCTTTCTGCCAGCTGTATCTGGTGCAGAGGCTGCACCCATATATCTCCAGACCTGACCTGGCCACCCTCATCCATGCCTTCATCACCTCGAGGCTAGACTACTGTAACACGCTTTACGTGGGGCTTCCCCTGATGCTGGCCCGGAGGTTGCAGCTAGTGCAGAGTGTGGCGGCTCATCTCTTGATGGGGACAAGTCGTCGGGAGCATATCACTCCTGTGCTCCATGCTCTGCACTGGCTGCCTATAGCGTACCGGGCCAGATTCAAGGTGTTGGTCTTGACCTATAAAGCCACACACGGTCTTGGACCCAGATATCTCAGGGACCACCTCGCCCTCCGTGCCCCAGGGCAGCTCCTTCGGTCCACCAGGGGCGCCTTCTTGGAGGTCCCCCGCGTAAAACGGAGGGTCACAATGGAGAAGGCGTTCTTGGCGGCCGGGGTACGTCTATGGAACTCCTTCCTGGAGGAAGCCCATCTGGCCCCAAGTCTATTGGCCTTCTGCTGGGCCTGCAAGACTTTGCTGTTCTCCCAGGCCTTTGGGGGGGGGGATAAAAAAGGGGGGTAGAATGGGATTTTTTGTGCAGTTTTCTTATAGATTTTAAAAATTTTGTGTTAATTGTTGTTTTAACTGTTGCTTTTGTTGTAAGCCACCCCGAGATGCCGTGGGCATGAGGGGGGCGGCTAATAAATGTAACAAAATAAATAAAAAAATATAAACTAAACCCCTGTTTATTTCATATCTACTGAGCAACTTTTAATAGAATTTCAATCTGGTAATTACTAGATGTGGCAATGGGTAGTACAGCTAGCAAAATTCCTAAACTGGATAATTTCCTGTGAGGAGATTAGAGGGGGAGCTTCTAGAAACAGAGGGAGCAATCCAGCTCCCATTGAACCTGATGACTAAACTCCCATTTACTTCAATGGGAACTGGACTGCACCCTAGGGGAAGAAGCTGGGTCAGATCTCTAGTGCTGAAATAGTTTTGCAGCTCCTCTTCCTTTGATGGCCAATAATTCCAGTGGTCTCTGCACTGTCCTCTGCCTTCTCCTGTCTCTTCCCCTCCGGTAAGATCTAACTGGAAGAGTGATACTTTGCCCACCAGAGAGACCAGACATGAATAAGAGAGCATGCATAGTGGCAAGAGCAGTGCCTAGGGAACAACCGCTGGCGAGGCAATTGGGTCACTGAGGGGATCCTGGCATTTTTTTCTTGCTTGGAGGTTTTCAGAGCCTGAGGAAGTGTTTCATTTTCTTTTTGGAAATGAAGAAAATATGGGACCATTCAGTGAGGAACACTTGTCTCCGGTGGTACTTTGCAGAGGCATTTTAATGGTACCAAATACCTTGATGCTAGAACACTCATGTTTACATACTTTAAACATGAGCTCACACACACTTGTCTGCCTTAGGTAATTCCAGAGGACAACACATAGCCTTTGTTTAAACTGTGTAAAAAAATACACTGAGAGAGCTTAGAAAGATTTTTAATAATGGGCTTAGTAACACAATACAGTTTATTTCCACTAGGGAGGGAATGATCTATAACTCTCATAAGATATGCTCATGTTAGTTATGAAGGTCATTCCCTCATGTAATACCTATCAAGAACCCATGGAATCAAACAGCATACAAATGAGCAAGCTCTGAGAAAATGCAATGGAAGCACAAGCTTCTGATGAAAGCCGGGTACAAGTGGCACCTCATTCAAAAGTCTGAGAGAAGAAAAAAAAACAACCCTCCCCATCACTGCACAACAGCTGCTTCAACCCAGCAAATAAAATTAACTTAATTTAAATAAAGTACACAAATAACTAGCAGTGCACATATCAACAGAGTCAATGAGCAGCAGACTACATATCCTAATCACAACTGCTGGGGAGATTTGTATTGAGAGATAAGAATAAAGAGATAATTGCAATCAGGAAAGAAATGCTGAGAGTGGAAACAAATTGTAAACCGCATAGAAAGAACTGAAATTTAGTGGCACAAACAATCTTTGGTAATAAATGAAAGGCTCTCTACTTCAGTTAGAGATAGACCTGAGTAAAAAATCCTGACCCCCTCAGGAGTATGAATCTCAATTCACGTTGGTATCTGGATTTCACTGCTCTGCCGCTCTCTTGGGTAAATCCAAAATGCCACCTGAAATCGCCTTAGTTTTTGGAGACTGAATTACTCCAAGAGGTAAGGCAATTAATACTGTACTTCATAATCAGCACCAGAGTTGTGCTAGTTTACTACACCCCTTTCCTTACATAGGGTTTCTGAATGTATTTCCTCCATCTTTATCACTATCCATTCCATACTTCCATTCTCTGAACAAAAAACGTGTCTGTCTCTCTCTCCTTTTTGCTGTTTTTTATTTATTAATGAGCATTCAGTTGCTCTCACTTATGACAAACTCCCCTCCTCCTTCCCTCGTGTCTCTTCTCCATGATCATATGTTCTTTTCTCACTCATCCTCCACTCAGAGGGGAGTGACCTTTCTCCTGCTCCCCTTAGGAGGAAGGAGCAGTGACTCAGGGAAAAGGTGCAGGAGGGATAGCAGCCCAGTTGAGGTTGCCTGGCAACTTCTGCTTGTGGTGTCAAAAGAAACCTTGCCTCACCCATTTTGGGATTACCAGACAGTTCTTTATTCTGGTTGGAGATCCTGTAGGAGCAGGATGCACGCGCAGTCTTGCACAGCCCTGATTGACAGCAGAGACTGGCTCCAGTGGAGAGCAGCGCCGGGGGCCACCCACCACATCACCTAAAAGCTGATTGGCGGTGCAAGAGATCAACACTTCAGTCGGGTGGTGGTGTTGAATTGGGCCAGGCTGAGTGCCCTTCCTCCCACCCTACTCTTACTCATCTGCCCCTTTGTTCACCCCCTGAACCAGCAAAAAGGTGATAGGCAGCCCCAGGGAAGTGGGTGGATCTGGGGTGTCAGGTGCTGTGCATGGGGTTAGGCAGAAGTCAGGGGCTTGCATCTCCCCCTACTTCATTGAGCCCAGTGGTGGGCTTAGGGATAGAAGGTGGGATGCCCTGCAAAGGAGACCCCATAAAGGATCCAGGGAAGGTCCCCCCTGTGAGGGCCCAATATGCAATGAGCCTCCCACACACACACAAGGGGGCACAGAAACAATCCTGATGTCCATTGAAGAAAGGATGGAGGGCTGGGATCCCAAAATGGGCCTCCTAGAGGCAGGGATGGGCCAGGCACCCCAGGGGTACCAGCTCACCAGCCCATGGCCCATGTGGGCATAGGGGTCCCCCAGGAAGGAAGGGACCCAGCAGGGAAGGGCAGTGGGAGCAACCTCACCCGCCTAGGCATGGGGTGCAGTATTGTGTGCCATCTTCTCATTACAGTGATGGAGCACCCCCCAAAATACCTCCAACTCACCAAGGGATCAAGGGTTGAAGAGTTGCTGGCCACCATTCTTGACCATATGGAGGCCTTTGATAGGTGGCTGGGCTCAGCAACCATCTTTACCTGCACTGAGCCACGTGACCCCCTCCAAACCTGGGTGAGTGCCTCAGGGAATACAAACGCCTTCAGAACACAGTGCTTGGTCCCCACGGGAGGAGGTAGAGGCTCCATTAGGCCGCCTGCTTTGGGCTAATCTGACCCACTGCAGCTTTATTTGGATGGGTCTGTCTGGGAATCATGGCCTGGGCATGGAAGTGTTGGCCATTCCCCCCCTTATCCTACACAACTACTGGGCGGTCAGTGGCATTTTGATTGCTGCAGTGTCAGCACCCAAATATGGAGAGGTGACCCTTATGGTGCAAGCAGGTAGTGCTACTATTCCTGTGAACAGGAAGAGCCCCCACATCTGGTGTTTGGGAATGAAGATGGCTCTGGCCCTATCGGGGAGCATTTTCTGCAGGCATGTAGGGAGAAAATTTGGTGAGGGAAATACACAACTATATTTGGCCTCGCATTTAATGAATGGCAGAGCAGCAGCGTCATTCAACTCACCCTCAATGCCTGTGTCTTGGGTTTCTACCATAGGGGTCTGTCCTTCAAAAGGCCCCTGGTGAGTTTCTCCTTATTCACAATCTCTCCTACCCCAAGGGGAGTTCAGTCAATGACATGATCCCCCTTGAGCTGTGTATGGTGTGCTACGTCTCTTTCAACTCTATGGTTGAAATGGTGCGAGTGTGTGGCAAGTGAGTACTCTTAGCAAAGAGAAACATAAAGTCTGCTCCTGGTCCACCTGAACAGTTCAAAGCTGCTGGGCTTTGAAGTTCCATGAACAATTAATTGTACAATAAGAAAGCTATGCCTATTGGATGATTGATCTCATGTGTGGCTTTTTAGAAGTTCAGCTCCATACTCAACTAACAGTACAACAGAAGGCAAGAAAGCCACTAGTCACACATTATTTAGATAACTTTAGGTTCTCAGGAAGGGAGGGCACTTCTGAATGCTCCATGCTGCTAAGCACCTTTCAGTACCTGGCTGACGAGATGGGTGTCCTGCTTGTGCCGAAAAAGATGAAGAACCTGGCTACATCTTTGATCTATTTGTAGATTGAGTTAGATACAGTTCCCTCCATCTCCCAGTTTCCAACAGAGAAGCTAGTTACCCTTAGGGAGGTGATCTGTGCTTGCATGGAGGCTCAAAGAGTAGTTATTCAAAATGACTTGTCTTTTACCGAGTATATTGGTATTCAACTTGGTTTTACTGAGTAATTGAGGAATCGGCCCAGTACGCGGCCCAGTATTTGGTACTTGGACAAATCCTCGGATCGGCAATAAATGGGGTTTTTCCTGGTCCTATATAAGGAAGCTCAGGGTGATTTCAGACGTTACGGGGCCCTTTGGCCCCGTACCAAAATCACCGAAATCATTCCCCCCCCTAGCCCGGGAAGCGTGGTTCAAATTGACCCCATGTGGGTATTGACTGTGGCGAACATCTGGCGGTCGCCAAACAGACGTTTGAGACACGGTGACCACAGGTGGGTATTCACCGTGGTTCACCGTGATCTTGTAACGTCTGAAAATACCCTCAGTACTCGGAAAACACTTGGTACTTGGTTTTATTTTAGTCAGTATTTTATCAAGTATTCAGTCATTACCGACAACTGGCCGAAAACACAGAGTTGATCCTCAGAAACTCAGAAATATTTGCAATTTTCTCTTTTACTATTTGGTGCAACCCTACTGAAGAATCATAATCAGGCAACTACAGACAGTGTTCGCTGTCAGAATGTGGGCTGCTCCTTGAATTGCTCATGCACTTTAACCAAAGGTCAGGTTCATGAATATCCCAGTGCAGGTCTGGTTTAATCATGGCTGCCTTCTGCCTAAAGGCCTCATTGTAGCGCAACCATGCTCTTGAGGCCCCCAGATCATAATCCCATCTCACTATATCTCTATACCTGACGAATTCTGATCATCTGGGAAGGCCTGAAGTAACACCCTGTGCAATATGCTATATACAACAGTCCAGTTGGCCCAATTGCATTTGGTTTCGGTGCTCTTTACCAAAAGTTGGTCCCGACAATGGAGTCAACGGGCAGACAATCAGGCCGCAATCGTGCTTCTGCTCCTTAAAATAGTTAGTGTCCTGGTTGACATATACAGAGTCAGAGACAAAGCCTCTCTATTCAGAGCGGCATTTAAGGCTGACTTTTATGGAGCACCGTGAGTTGGTGAACTGGTCACAGACTCAGGAAGAGATCATTCAGGAAAAGCCTTTGAGTTAAGGGATATAGCATTCAAGGAGAGTAATTTCTTCATTACAATCAGGTGTTTGAAAACCGATGAAGGGGGTGAGGGGTTACAGTTGCACTATATCCTGATAACAACCAGTCTGGGCAATTAAGGCCTGTTTGACTCTGCACCCTTGTTAAAAGGCTAGGGCTGAAATGAGAATCAAAACTGAATATCTCTCAAGGTTTCAGCCAGCATCTAGAATTGGGATCCCAGTGCAAAATCATGCAAGATATATCGCAAATAAAATTAAAAAATCATTGTGGATACACAAATGGCCACTGGGGTCATTCTGATCATGCACATCCCTTTTCCAAAATAGTGCCAGCAGCTTTGCCACCATTTTGGAAAAGTGCAGATATTCTGCAATTGAGTTTCAGCCCTACGAGGGACCACTGTCTTACATGCTGATGGCATGCTTCTCACATGCTATCAATTTATAGTGGTATTCCAGAAGTGCCTGACACCTGCAGATCCCCCCACAAAAATGTGGGTCCAACTCCTTTAGGATTGGGGCAGCAAGTACAGCATCTGCCCTAAGATTTAGTGACAAGGAAATTCAGGATATGAATGGATTCAGGATGGTGGATGTCAGGCACCTGTAGCTCATATGTAAGGAACATATGCCCAGTGACATGAGGTGGTCCCTGTTGTTGACTAGCTGTTGGGCAGCAGCCCATAACTTGCCTTGTGTTTCCATGTTATTTCAGAATTGAGTAGACATAATCAGAAGTGGCAGATCTGGATCGTGGGTCACAGCCTGGTTCATTGGGTGGTGAAAGCGGTCAGGAAGGACCTGTTTTGGACCTGTAGGCCTTAGCAACCAAGCTGAGATAACATGGATGGCCAAGAAAGACATCTCATGCCTACACTGCATAGGCTGCAGGCTCACCTGCACCCGATGTGCTGGTCATTCACCTGGGCCAGAACAACTTGCCTAGAGTAAAAGGGGTGGAATGGATTAAGGATGTTAGATGGGATTTGTGGGATATCTTCACTATGTTCCCTGGCACCCGTGTCTTATGAACCAGGATGCTAGAGAGCACAGTATGGCGTGGAGCAGAAAACCCCAGAAAGGTGGACAGAGCACAGAAGAATGCAAATCTGGAGATTGAAAGATGGGTGGTATCATGAGACAGAGGCTATGTCATTTAATTAAAAGATTAACCAAGGTAGGCAAAAGCTTTACAGGGATGATGGGGTATATCTATCTGACTTGGGTGTGAAGCTGTATCTGAACTGTATCTGAGTTGAGGGAAAAGCTCAAGGAAGTCCTGAGTTTCCCACTAAGGAAAGCTAAGCTGGCGGCTCCTCTGGTGATGGTCCAGTGAAAAGTTGGAAGTTTGTATGAAGGATGCAGCTAAGAAATGTGAGACATTTCCTTATGAGAAGCAAGTAGTGCAAGGGCATCAGTTACAACCCAGTGCTTGATCCTTCCCCAGCACCAAGGTTGGTGCAGCCAATTAATCTGCAGGATTGGTGCAATCCCAGGTCAGTGAGATGCATCACTTGCCTCTTTTCCTGGGGCCTCATTATGGGGCCGCAGCAGGAACAAGCTGGGCATCTTGGAAAATGGGGGTTAGAGTAGTGTGATTCCATGCAAAGGAGGTGGGACCTGGGCTGTACCTCGGGGCCTTTTAGTGTTAACGTTTAATTACCACTGGACCAGTTTTTTATTACAGGGAGGGGGTTTAGCCCTGCCCCCTTCAATGTTTGGCATATTAAAGTTTATTGTATGGATGGATATTGCTAAGGCCTTCGGCTGCAATAAAAGTATTTGTTTATTTGTTATTAAAGTTAAATAAAGAGTCTTAAACCCAAATTAATGTGTCCTTGCTTTCTTCTGTGGTGTGTTTCCATGTCGATCGGTTCTGCCCATTTTCCTCTCTAGGTACATTCTAAATCCCTTCTTTCTTCAGCCAGAGCCCTCTGTCTTAGTGCTGTCCTCATAATTTTGTAAAGGACTGACACAGTACTTGGAGGCTATAATTAATGTAACTGACTTGCCTCATTTTAAATACAAAATTGTTTCTTAGAAATGTTGGAAAGAAAAACAAGCTCCTTCATGTTGGCATGGAGCCTGCAGTACTTACCAAGATGTCCAGACTCTCTGGCCAAATCTCCAGTGCTTCCAATAAGCCAGTATCTGTCTTTAGTCAGTGCTTCAAATATCACTTTTTCATTCAGTTTTTTTCTTTTTCTTTTCTGATTCCTCAGATTCACAGGAAATAGCTAACAGTTTGGTAAACCAATTTTCCTTCCCCTATCTCAGAAACCTCACAATGGCCCCAATCCCATGGTCTACGGATTCCACATGAAGTCATGCACACATGCAGCTACATAGGACCTGCGTGCATCCTGTCATGCTCAAACTGAGTGCATGCACACAGCTTGAACACAGGAAATTGCGGACCATAGGATTGCGGCCAATGCTCCCAGCCTCCTTACCTTCTGCAGTTATATACAGAACCATGAATAGCCTAGGTAAGGAGTACAATGAAAGATACCCAGTAGGGAGTTAGAATATTCACCACCAGTTCCTAAGAAGAGATTAAAAGAGAAAAAACAGAGAATTATCTCATTTACCTCTCTTGCATTTACTTTCCCTGGCATTGAAGCATTTTGCTGCTGTATGAGCCAGCGAGTCCAAGAATGGATTTAGAAGCAGAGAAGCTTTCTGTGCATATTATCAGCAATATTAGCAGGAAATCTGGGGATTCCATACAAATAGAATCACAAAATTTCAGAGCTGGTACCTTGAGGGTCATCTAGGTCTACCTCATAGGCTCTCCATCTATGGTTTGGATGACTAAAACTATAACATCCCCAAATGATGGCTGTCCAGCCTTCTTTTAAAAACCTGTAGAGACGGGCGAACGGGGTTCGGATGTCCAGAGTTTGGACCGAACTTGATCTGTTCAGACGCCCGAACCGAATGTCCGAACCGAACTCTCAAACGACTGAACAGTTCAGTCGTGTTCAGATGAGTTTGGAGGCAGGAAAAACGTCTTTCCAGGGCTGAAAATTAGGTTTTGGTTTCGATTTCGTTTCGATTTCAGTTTCGATTTTGCTATTTTTGAATGTTTGGCCAAGTTCGGCCAAACCAAACTTGGCTGAACCGAACCATCGAACCTGAACTCGGGTTTCAAACCGAACATCCGAACATCCGAACCACGTTCTGTTTGCCCATCCCTAAAAACCTGAAGTGATGGAGAGCTCATGGACTCTGTAGGCAACTTGTTCCATTGCTGAACAACGTTTACTGTTCTGAAATCTTTCCTGATATCTAACCAAAATCTACCATCCTATAATTTGAGCCCATTATTTTTAGTCCTGACCTCTGTGGCAAAGAACAACAGTTCCTTGCCATCTTCTTGGTGAAACTCTTTTAGATATTTGACAACTGATATCTTCAAGTAAATGTAGGCCCTGGTCTTAATCTGTGCTTTAATCTTAGGGTGCTTTTAAACGAGGGGCGCTGAAGCGCCTCCTGAACGCCGCGTTAAAGCAAAGCCGCCAGAAGTGTCATTCTCCCCTTTGGCGGTGGCGGCTGGCGACACGGGGCTTTGAAGCGGCGCGTTCTTAAGACTTCAATTTTCAGGCTTTCAGAACACGCCGCTCCAAAGTCCCGTGCCGCCAGCCGCCGCCGGTGGCAATGGGGAGAATGTCACTTCTGGCAGCTTTGCTTTAACGTGGCATTCAGGAGGCGCTTCAGCATCCCTCGTTTAAAAGCGGTGTAAATCTTCTACTCTATTCCTTCAGTCTATCCTCCTAAAACTTGCTTTCCAGATCCTTTACTGTCTTTATTGTTGTACTCCTTTGAACCCACTTCAATTTGACAATGTTGTTCTCAAAATGAAGCACCGAAATGTGGACACACAATACCAGGTGAAGTCCGACCAGTGCTGAATAGAATGGAATTATTCCCACCGGGGAATTTGGAGACAATGTTTCTGTTAATCAGCTATAATTGCATTATCCTTTTTTACAGCTGCATCACATTGTTGACTCTTTCTGTTTGTGATCAACCACAATCCCTAGATCATTTTTGGTATGTGTTACTGCCAAGGCAGGTATCCACCATCTTGTATTTGTGCATTTTCTTTATCTAATTTACCCTCGTACAAATACCCTCCACAAATCAATAAGAATGGGCTCATACCTGTCTGCCATACATACCCTAAATACAGTTTGGGTGCCTTAGGAAAGCACAGTAGTTCTCTTTCCCTGTGTATGTTTTAAAAGATGTTTAATGAAAGATTATTGTTATCAAATCCAACCCTTTGCTGCATGTTATTCAGGGCTCCTGGTGGCTTGAAATGGGAGTCAGTCATGCCCATGCATGAAATGGTACAATTTGCTTCCTACTGTTTTGTGTTTACTGATACTGAAGATTACTCTGGGGAGGGGTGTGCATGTCATTTTTGTTATTACAATAACGATAAGGAAAATTGTCATTGTTATTGCAATAATAAAAACGACAACCGAGAACAAAGATAACGATAACAAAAACAACTGAGACTAATGATACCGAAAAAGCAATGTCGTTATCATTGCTATTATTATTAGTGCTGTAGAAGTTGGGTTTTGGAGTGAAAATGTGGAGAGGGGAGGAGGGAGCGGACATCTCGAAGCCCTAAACAGGGTTGAACTCTTGAACTGTGCCTGTGTTGGGAGGAGCGAGCAGCTCAATAGTATCTGATGGATGTATCGCTGGCCAATGAGCAGCGCAAGCAGGCCCCAGCAGTCTCATGGCACTCTGTGATTGCTCAATGCCTGCTGCCTCCCACAACCAATCAGGGGGGCTCTGGGGGAGGGCACTGCAACCCTTTATAATGTGAGGGCCAGGCTTTTTCTCTCAGTTCTGTGAGAGCTCTGCTTGTCAGGTTGCATTTACAGAACCGTGCTGCTTGCACACAAAAAACCCTCCCTAGCCTTCATTGTATTACCAATACCTTTCCTTCCTAATACCCTACATTTTACCTTCTCCCTTTCCCTGCCCTTCCAACCCTGTACATTCTGTATAGAAAGTAGATCTATATAGAATGTATCTATATAGAATGTATAGTATATCTATATAGAAGATATTGTATGTGCAGCAAGGAAAATTACATCAGGAAAAGATTCGCTGCTTCAATACATATACCTTGAATTTTCTGTGCATGCAAATGAAGAAGTGGAAATACTGAATACAGTAATTGTGTCAAAGGTACCTACAGGTGTGATTCATTAAAGTGTGGCTGGCTGCCATATATCATATCATATACATTTTATACAACTACTCATTTTAAAATGTGCTAAGCTAGCTTCTCTAAACACATATGGAATATGAAAACACCTGTGTTACAAAATAAATTATTAATCAGAAATTGACTCACCATCAATTAAAGGATTCAGTATCTCAGGTCAAAAAGAACCTCAAGTTGTTCAAATACCCACTCATTAAAAAAGGGATAGTTCTTGCTGTGTCTGCCAAAGACTAGGCAATTTGTGATTTGTCAGGCCAGTGGTAAATGAAGAGAATTCCAATGTCAAGGGCCCTTCAGTGAAAATATTCTGTTATGAGTCACCAGATTGATAAATCGAGAGGCTTCTGGCTTGAAAGCTTCAGGTGACCTCCATTATTGGAAAAGAGCAAAAGAGGACAGAGATGGTCCTTGAATGAAACGAACTATTTAAAAAGTCAAAATCATTTAAAGTAAATTATTTTGGGGGCTATTTAACTTCTTCTTTATATTTAATAGCTGGAAGTACAGTATGACCTTGCTGAACTTTCCTTTTCCCTCCTCAAAATAATGTTACATTCCTTTGATTTTCTTTTTAACTCCTTAGTTTGTGACCAATTCCCCCCGCCCCCCCCCCCAATCCCATTTGCCCATATTTAATGTTCAAGATGAATTTCTTAGCTGTTCTGGCAGAGATATTGTATAGACATGGTATATTTCTTCATTCCTGATTGCATAAATGCCAAGCTGTTCCTCGTGGACCTGTATGTTATACATACGTAATTTTTAGTGTATTCATGTTCTCCATGTTTTGGAATCCCACTCCTGAATCACTATGGGCCCTCAACAGGATGAGACACCCTGCATTTCAAACTCTGTGGGCCTGTATTTTACACCAGTGTTTCTCACACCTTTGTTTTCATTTCAAGTTTATTCATGGACCCCATGTATTGAGGAGCCCCTATGAAGACACCCCACTCACCCACCCCCTGCAATGCATGGGGACCTGTGAGAGATAGCAGAGTCTAATTTTCCTAGATCCATCTGTAGTAACATGAGATAGGTTTCATTTACAAATGTTTGATCTGATTTTGGACACAGCATCCAAAAGTATTCCAACCACATGGCTGCTTTAGCCTATTTTTGTAAAAATTCAGATCCATGTTATAAATTTAGATCCATAATTTTGGCTCAGGCCTGTATTGGTACCATCCTGCATGCACAACATTGCAAAACAAGTTACTCTTCACTCCTGTATCCCTGAAGTTTCTCAATGCATCTTGGCTATCAAAAGCTATCATGAGACAGAGTTTGAGGCGGCTCAGAGTAAACACCAAATACCAGAGTTTAGCTGTAGAAGCTGGGGGCATTATCAAATTACCCCATTATTGCTTGAGATAACTTTGTCAAAAGGGTCATGTTAGAAAAATGAATCCAGTTTTTAATCTTTGAAAAAAATAAATGAAGCTAATAATAGAGCTGAAATGGTTATTGGAGCGGATATTGGTAACCATTGGCTTTGCAGTAATGTTACGATTCTTAGGAAGGAATAATTACCAAGTAATAATCATTTATTTACTGATGATTTAACCAAGTTGCTGTATTCCCATTTACTGTGTTGCCGCATTCCATTTTCCTCTCTGTTGTGAGGTTACTGACTACTTTCATTTGGCCCTAATTCCTTTCTTGTTTACTCCCTGTCCCTAAATCCTGGTTTCAGATTTAGCTTAGTTTTCCTTTGGATAACTGGTTCAAATCTTCTGGATGCAGCTTTGGTATTCTGTGGAAGTAAACCAAAAATGATGGCATGCAGAAAAATGGTAAATCAGTTATGTGGTAACGGTAAAGCACTATTATTTATTTATTAATTTAGTTAGTTAGTTTTCAAATGTATATGCTGCCCTTTCTACAAGGCTCAAGGCAGGGGCTACCCAGAAACCCACCAAAGTCCTATTTATCCCTGCCTGCAAATGTTATTTCAAATAAAAACGTTTTGCCTCACCTCTGGAAGATGCTCAGTCTCGGGCTCAAATGAACCTCCTGGGGAAGGGAGTTCTACAAAATGGGGGCAGCAACACACCTATGCACCACCACCCCACAGACAAGGGTAACAGAGAGAACCTGAAGGAGCCCCTCTGGCTGACCGTAGGGGCTGCAAAGGGGCATGGTAGGATAGGTGGGTTTTTTTCAGATATATGAGATCCAGGCCATATAGGACTTTAAAGATCAAAACCAGCACCTTGAATTGTACCCAGAAAGCTATAGGCAGCCAGTGCAGAATTCGGAGCACCAGTGTAATGTGCTCCCAGAAACCTGTCCACAAATGGAACCAAGCCACTGCATTCTGCACCAGCTGCAGCTTCCAAACAGTCATCAATGTCAGTCCCACGCAGAGCGCATTGCAGTAATCTAGCCTCAAGGTAATGAAAGCATGGATGTCAGTGGCCAAATCTGACTCAGGATGCAGCCTCCTCACCAGGTGGAGTTGGTGGAAGCTGCTCCTAGCCACCACTGCCACCTGACAATCCAGGTACACTGAGGTATCCAAAGCACTCCAAGGCTGCGAACCTGAGTGACCAGAGGGGACCAGAACTCATCAATTACTGGTGTCCCAATCCCCTCCAAATCACAGGACCAGCCAACCATCATCACTTCAGTCTTGTCAGAATTCAACTTTAATTGGCTCACCCTCATCCAGTCCCTGACAGCAGCCAGGCGTTGAGTAAGCACTGAGACTGCAGGACCTGGGTCAGATGAAAAAGAGCTGAGTGTCATCAACATATTGATGCCCCCTCACCCCAAATCTGAATGACCTTCCCCATCAGCCTCAGATACACATTGAACAAGAGAGGAGACACTATAGAACCCTGCAGGACACCACAGGGAAAGTCCCGAGGAGATGATGAGCAATCGGCATTACAGTTAATCAGTTAAGCACTTCAGTATTGGTTAATGGATTAGATAAATTTCAGTTATTAATCGCAGTTACAGAATGAACTGTAGTTAATGAATGAACATTTCAGAGGTAGCTAATATGTTCACCCGGAATTATTCTAACTAGAACTAAATGGACATCTATGTTAAGTATCCTATCTTTGACAAGTTCAGTTGCTTTCAATCTTTTCCACTGAATCAAATATGAAGAGGCATTTATTTCCACTTTGTTTATTTTTATATTTATTTTGATTATTTTGGTCATTATGTTTTGAATACTTGGTTGAATAAGTGACTATCTAAGCTGAAATGGCCAAAACAACTGGGGGGGGGGGGGAGGGGGGAAATGAAGCATCCCAACTGAAATATCTGAAGATATTGATATGCTTTGGATGCAGATATTAATTCAGATATTCGTATAGCTATCCCAAAATGTAAATAGTATTTCCGAATACAGAAATAGCTATTTGTTTCTGCTCTAATTCCAACCCATGCTAAAAACTAAGTTCACTATCCACTGATTGTGAACTTAGAAATACATTATTACTATTTACAGAAATACATTATTACTATTTTACAGAAATACATTATTACTATTTTGCCCCTTTTGACTATGCACAATAAAGAGAGCAAGAGAGTACGCATGAATGGATATGACTCTTTCTTTTGGTGTGTAGCTCTCTGGTAATAACTTGTGGCATGCCAGAAAAGCCTGTATTCTTACTTCGGGGGGAGAAACCTTCAGATAGCTTTAAAATAACCAACTTTTGTCAAGCCCTGAAATGGATGGTTGCAGATATAATGTATTGGAAAGGAAATGAGAATGTAACATAAATCATCTTTTTACTGGAAGGAAACAAAATTAAATTTAGAAATATGTTAGCAAATGTTAAACAATAATAGCCAGTTACCTGACCACAGACAAAGCAGATAACTTCAACATCCATAGGTGCTGGTGCAAATACTGCTGATTGTGTTGCCAGGCAACTACTGCCAGACTCTGCATCTCACTATTAAATAATAATAGATTCAGCAGACAAAAGTATCTTGAAAAACAAAAGAAACTGTGGCTTCAATGTCAGTTACTATGGAATGAGGAAGAGCTAGTATCTTCTCTAACGCTTACCCACCTTCCCAGCAGGGCACCGTAGGATATTAAAATCATTAAAGCACTTGAATGTGTTGAAATTCCCAGCATCAAAGATACTGAGGATCTTGGATGCAGCACCAAATTGTTTACATTTCTAAAGTGATTTGAGCGAACTACTGAGTTGCAGAGTGGAATTTATCATCAGGAACCCCGGATTCCCTGTGTACCTCAGGCAAGTTTTCAAACAACTCACTTGAGTGCTTTCTATTTTCATCTCACTGGGTGGGGATCTGTGTGTGTAAATCTCTCCCTTCTATCTCAGTGAGAAGAGAATGGACCCTTGGGCTTGATTCTTTCTTGACAAGTAATATTGCTTTTGTTTTTAGCTAGTAGCTGCTAGAATAAAGAAAGCATTCATATTTTTATTCAAGGTATCCCAGACTAGGGTTAGACATCACCATCCATCACTTGGTAGCAAGGATAAGCGTATGTGACTTGGTCTGTACTTTCTAATGGGTTCCCAGATCAGTCATCTCTTTCATTGAAATTAGCTATAATTGTGATGTGTAATGACTAAGGTATTGAACTTTGGACACATCTAAAATCAGTGAAGTATACAAAATTTAGATAATCAGGGATTTTTTTGTTAAAGGCAAAAGTATTACTTTTTCTTAAAGATGTTTCAACACTAAATAATGGATAGTCATCAAGTATGGGCTTATATTTAACTTTATTTATTTATTTATTCATTTTTAAAATCATGGTTTAAACTCTACTGCAGCAGTACCTGCTTTATTTTCAGTTGGAATTCATTATCTTGTTGCTAAAGTGAGTCTGAAGTTGTTGCTGGGAAAAGTATTAGATATAACTATATTGTATAGTAGTTTCTGCCTTTTATACATTCGTCGGTCTCTTGTTAATGCCATTAAGGAAATGTACTTCCTGTTAAGATTTTACAGTATATTTATCTCAGTTAAATTCCACAGATAGAGTGCTGGCAGTTGATGACATTTGTAGCACAAGCAGTAAGAAGTCTGAGAGTGAGCATCACTCTTTTCCACTAATAATTTACTAACGTTTGTATTCAAGTTATTAATTTCTTTGATGTCATAAATTCTTTAATCCTCTAACGAAACAGTGTAAATGGACATGCGTTATAAGTAGTTCACAGAACTTGATCGAATCTAGCTGTTCCAGTTGAAAGGGAATGTCTTTACAGCACTGATTTTCTCATGACAGCATGGTTACTGGATAGAAATGTTGCTTGTATCTGCAGTTTTTCAGAGGCTCATAATCATTTGTGCAAAATAAAATTGTGGGTTATGCTGACATCTGGCATTGTAGAAAAGTATGAGAGAAACCTACAAATATGCATGTTTTCTAATGTTAACTAAGTATGAGAAATGGAGAAAGGCTTAAATGAGCTGCTTCTCATATACAGTAACAGAAGTCAAAAAACAATGAATGGTGAAACAGAATGTCCCCACATACTTTCATTCAGAATGATTGTGTGTGTGTGTATCTGTTTACAAATATAAAATAAAACATTCTACTCTTTTTTTTTTTTTTTTAACCTCAGCAATTGCATTGCAAGAACTAAAGGTGATTAAGTAGGACAAAAGAAAATTTCAAGAATCAGTGAATCCAACTGTGAAAGTCTTCATTACGAAGTCTGAAATGTTTGTTGATGGAGCTCTGACTGCAATGCACCCTTATTACAGGAAATGAATGAGCAGATTTTATAGATAATTTATTTCTGAACACTCCAGTTGCAAGTATTGTAAGATAGAGAGCTTGTAATGCAGATAAAATTCTGTTAGAGTACCAAGATAATACTTTATGAACTTTCTACAGCAGTTGTACAATGATTTAATAATAAGCTCATGGAATTGATTGATTATCCCTAGAAATATATTTAAAAGCCTGACATGTTTCAGGACATATGAAATAATAAATGAATAGGGAGAAGATGGTGTCCTTTTTGTATTAGGGTACTGAAATAGGCAAGCTAATGAACTATATGCAGATTACAAATATCTTACTGTGGTGAAGTTACAAAACACTTCTTGCAAATTGATTTTTGTCACACGCACACGAAATGAGGCAACAGAGACAGTACTGGATTTTAAATGGCCACAACTTTATTAATAACCAAATGAAGAACCTGATTGGAGAAAGAACCCAATTAGCCTATCTGGGTGGATTATGCGGTGAAGGGCTCTAATTCTGCCAAACTTTAAACGTGAACTAACCCTTCACCCCATCAGCTCAGTGCCTTTAGCTCAAAGAATTTTGAATAGAGATTCCAGTCCATTCCTAAATCTGGATCCCTTCCATAGTTATGGTCCTCAGGCAGGGGTGACGGTTCCAGCACACCTTGGGACCGCACATATATCCTGCTAGTATGCCAGTTCCGCCGCCCTTTAGAGTTGGGTGAGACCGTGGGTCGCTTATCCCCTGATCGGTTTCCCTATCTCTCATCTCTCCTAAGGTGCCTCTGTGTCCCCATTCCAAACCTATTGAGGCTGGAACTAATCCCTAACGAGCCTTTTAATTTATTTTTGGCACTGAACTGATGAGTTGCGATGTAAAGAATAATAAAACATGCTACCTGAATGCCCCACATCGTGCAGAAATTGCATAACTGTGGGGAAAGTACTGCAAGGAAGGCGAAAACACCACCAGGCCTGCCTAAGCCAATCAGCATGCCCTAAGAAAAAATTCCTTCCTGGCTCCAAATTGGCAACTGGTAATCCTGCAGTACCAGTCCAGAGGGTGGGTGGGTAGGCAACGCGCTCGAGCAGCGGCCGAATGGAGTGGGAGCTGAGAGATGGCTCAAGACACTGACCCCAGGCAAGCCACGCCACCTCCAATTTCCACCGCTGTCGCCTTAAGCCTAACTGCTTGAGCGCGTTGCCCAACCACCCACCCTCTGGACTGGTACTGCAGGATTACCGGTTGCCAATTTGGAGCCAGGAAGGAATTTTTTCTTAGGGCATGCACAGCAGCACAGCAGCAACAGGAAATGCTGCAGCTTGCAGCTTGCCTTTCTCCCCGCCAAAACCTCGGTCCAGTCCAGAACCCCGCGACCGCTAGAACGCCCTCTGCCACCTCAAACGTAAGGTGGTGAGGACAAGACCCCCTCCCCCACACATAAAGTGTTGGGGGAGGGGAATTCTACATGTATTTAATGTTCAAATTCTAACCGAACCCTTCAGTAATTAGAAATCTATTCCTTATCATTGAGTACATGATGACATAAATGTAACTATGGTATTATAAGGTGCTTTTAAAGAAGCAAGGCTTGATGTCTAAGCTTGATGTGGGGTCGGAGTTTGATGTGGCCCTGAGTGGCATAACTGCCTAGCATCCATGCGCATGGAGTGAGTGGGGAGGGATTCTAGTCGGTGGCTTCCAGAGTGACCACAATGGTCATGCAGGCAGCCTCCATGCACTTCCGCCACCACAGACTGTCCTTGAAAACAACTAATATGGTCAGCCATTCCCACTACCACCTCCTGGCAACAACCCTCAGCCCAAAGCCCTGCCCAAGGGCCTGCCCTCTGCCATGACACACAGCCACAGACACCATGGAAAGATAAAGCCGCAACAGCCAGTAACCCCTTCCTGCCCATGACCCAGGGAGCCGCTGCAGCTAATGGCAGTTCCGGGAAACAATTAAGGTGCATACTGGGCAGGATATGTAGGAAGCTACTTTCCTCCATGGCCATGGCTCTTCTCTTGTGTGTCGTGAGGTGGGTTTGTTGTGCTTTGAGTCAATACGGTATTGTATTTTGCGTGGCTGTCCTTTAAGAGCTCCTGGCAGGCTGTGCGTGAGACCAGGGAGGTGGCTGGGCAGTGGACCTGCCTACTGGCATGGGTGGCTGCCCCAGTTTATACAGGCCAGGGATATGTGGGTGCCCATTGCCGCACACTTTTTGCACTCCAGAATTCTCGGCAGGCAACATGAGTGGTCATGAGTGGGTGCTGCATGGCTCATGGGAGCACGCATCCCTCTCTGCCACCTTCAAATAGGTGTTTCAATGAGTGGTTACTGCATGCCCATGCAAGGTAGCATCTTGTTTAAAACACTCATAGAGTCCTTTAGCGTTATCAGTATTTAGTTATCTGAGCATATCTTTTGTCCATTTAGATGAATTAGCCTTGTTTAGAAAATCTTTTTGAAATTATAATGTTTTGTATCGGATGGCCTCATTTTCATTATGTGCTAAGCAACTGTATTCATTTTGTGTTGAAGCCTTCAAAAAGACACCCAAACCAGGAAAGCACATATAAGGAGCTGCCTAACTGAGTCAGACCAATGGCTCGTCTTCGCCCAGTATTGTCACAACCTGACACAGCAGCAGGGCTTCCAATACAGCTGTCCAGGGTCTCCGGCAGAGGCCTCGTTCAGGTGTGCTACCTGAGATCCTCCAGAATCCCTGGCAGAGGCCTCACCCAGGCGTGCTACCAGAGATCCTGAATCGAAGATGCCTGGGATTGAACTTGGGACCTTATACATGCAAATCATGTACTCTACCACCTGAACCACCACCCACCCTGTGGGTCACTTAAGCCTCTACCAGATTTGATATAATCTGTGTAGTATCTTTCTATGTATATTTAACCCTGCACCAATTTTAAAAAACCTTTTGTATTAATCTGTTAATACGGTATGATATACCCCAATTACATCACAGTTAAAAAACATAAATATGATTGATTTGACTATGACTACTGTTGAACATAATTTTTTTTAAAATTGTGTTTGGTATAGAAATGCATGTCCAACACAAAGGTTTGTGGGGTTACTACAATCCACAGTGTCAGGGACAGCACATTCTTATGCAAATGAGAGAACATGTAGCTGATAAGTGTTAACATCCCAATGTTCTCTCCATTCATAAGGAAACAAAGGCCCCTTTCAAATGGGTGCGGGTGCGGTGGGGGCTGGGTGTGCAAGCCAGTGCAGGGGTGGTAGGGTGTTGCTGTTACACAGGCGCGCACCCACCTCCATGCATGGAGCAACTACTGGTTGCTTCACACTATGAAAGGGTTAACTGCTGTGTAAAGAATCTAAAGATACAAATTTGCTTTAGGTTGGTAACTGGAGATTTCCACTTGGGGCATTGATCCCACAATGCACTTGTAATGAAATTCTTCTGTACATATTAAATGGCATATTATGAAAGCAGACAAAATTCTACATTGTGTTTGGGGCAAGTATGACCCCATAAGCCTGGACGTATGGAGCTTTTATTTTCCCATTCATTCCAATAGGGTTCAATTATACACCATTCATATTCTAGTATTTACTTTCAATTTACTTTAAAAAATACAACTGGGAGACCATGAACCAGTGGGGCAAAACTGACTCAATTATTCTTGAAGAATACATGGAATATGAAATGATACAGGTTTGCTAAAAATGATACAGGTTTGCTAAAAATGTTTTAGGAATTTATTTGTACAACTTCCAGGGTACCATGAAACCCCATAGTCAGAGGAGGGTTAAGCAGAGTACCATTAAAGTATTTTGAGAAAGGAAGGGCAAAGATGATTAAGAGAACCCCCTTCTGAAGTTTTATCATCAGTCTAAACTAATTTGACTGTCTTTGACAAGGATTTAAAATAATGGGTTTTCACAGAAAAAGTTGTAGGATGAAAGCTTTAGCTTTTGGGGAAGATGTCACCATGTTTGCTAAATCAGCAACCATGTTTTTAAATGCCGAGAAAATGCTGGTTTGCATCAAACATAGTCTGCCAACATTAATGGGATAGTACCAGTAGTGAAGGATTGCTTTTAAACCCAACCACACATCAATGGCACTTTAGAGACTAATTTTCCACAGTCGTTAATGGCTTCAAGATATCCGAAGTTCTCCACAGTTAAATCAAACTATCAAAAACAGACTTGTCAAATAACAAAGGATAAAGCAGCACAAGGTAAGAAATATATCACATGTATTTCCTGTTCTGTTTAACAATCTATGCTGTACGTTATAATCTTCGTGTGTTTTCACATGAAATGGGAGCATCCTTGAGCTCCGGAGTTGTTTGCTTGGTGGGCCCCCCATGCAGCAGCAACACGCGTCGAAGGTGTGGGGAGTCCAGCAAATGGGCAGCCTCCTGCCCAGTGTAGTCGGACGAGGGAACAGCTGCCACTCATTCCTCGCTGGAGGCAGTGTGGTGTCCAGAATTCACCAGCTAGCTTATGGAGTGGACCGGGAAGGATATGCTGTCCATCAGGTGACTGGTGGTTGCTGGATGCTTCTCCCTCCCGGTCTGCTTCTAGAGCTGGCTGGTGGTCTGTGGGTACTTCCTCTGGGCCTGATTCTGCTGCTGCTCCAGCAGATCTGGACACGTGCAGTGGCTGTGCATGTCCCAACAGATGAGCAGTGGCCCTGTGTTTGCCTGTTACAGTGTGGTAAGCTGGGGGTTTCCCACACAGCATGCTCCAAGCTGTGGGAGCAAAGAACCTGAATAGCTTAAAAATGAAGTTGGATAAATTTATGGCATATACCTTGTGAGGAGTTTTTATTATTTGATTCTACAGGAAAGAAGTGTCATTCCCACACCAATACATGTTGGTTCTTCCCCTCCCTCCCTCACCCCACTTCCTTCCTGTAGCATCAAAGTAATCTTCAGCTGGAGGTGGGACTGTCGGGGCATTCTGAAACCAGGGTACTATATTGCATATCAGATGCCTTGCTGGTGGGGTCTGCACACATGCTCAGGGTCTAAATTGATCGCCATATTTAGGGTCAGGAAGGAATTTTCCCTCTGGACAGATCGGCAGTTGACTGAGGGTTTTTTGCCTTCCCCTTCAGCATGGATGTGGCTTGCCTGTTTGGAATATCTGGATCTTTTTTTTCCTACAATTATTTCCTGTTATTTCAGGAATTAGTGTACTCTGGTTGGTCATGGTTTAGTTATTGGTGGGATTTCTCTGTGTGTATGGTTGGGGTGTGGCAGGACTTGCAATGGTGCAGGGGGCTGGACTAGATGACCCTTGGTGAACCTTCCAGCCTAGTGAGTCTCTGAGTCTAGGAATAGCTGACAGAAAGTAATAATGACTGAAAGGATGTTTGACTGCCTTCAATTTTGTTTGTTTTTTCCTTTTCTTTATATCAGCATTGTTTGGCAACAAAGATCTGGCTAATGCTGCATGTAACATTTAATGAAATTATGAACCAACATTTTTTAAAGCAAAGCTTTAGAGCTTAAAAATAAAATCAAAACACTCTCATCAGTTTTGTTTTTAATTAAAAGTGACTCACTTTCTCATGGTAGAAGAATCTCAAATAAGAGTCAGATCTTATTGAACAGTTCTTATTGGTTCAAATTCAGCCGAGTTGTGACAAGCTATTGTTACTGCAATTCTACAATGATTCTATTTCATCTCTCTACAGTCCAGTCTAGAAAGTTTGATTACAATCCATTGCACAATATGTATTGTTCATAAAAAATGAAGAGATATGTTCTCTGATCCTAAAGGACGAACAGCCTAAGGGTTCTGGCCAGATGCAATGCTGACCAGAGAAAATCCATCCCATCTTGAAAATTCTGAGATAACAGGCAGGTGAACAAACATTTATACAGTGGTATGTTTGCAACTACCAATCGTCTTCTCCCATCCGCTGTTTCCATGTACTGTACACAGGTGGGGTGTGCTGCTGCTGGTGGGGACTCTCCATCCTCTCCCTGTCTGGGTCACACTGTTTGTGTGGACCCTGTTTGCGAGGAGTTGTCTGCATCCAGTCTCTATTCTCCCATATGCACTTGTTAGGGTCTGTGGGGAGGAATAGACCACATCTGGACAGCACCGGTTTCCTTGATCCTTCCAAGTCTGGGTTTCGGCCTGGGTATGGTACGGAGACTGCATTGGTGGCTTTGGTTGACGATCTCTGTCTGGTGTTGGACCAGTGTGTTTCAGCAGTTACATCTTGTCTGGCGACTTCGGCCGTATCTCTCAGACTCCAACCTCGCCACTGTCATCCATACCTTCATCACCTCGAGGCTGGATTACTGCAACGCGCTCTACGTGGGGCTGCCCAAGAAGCTGGTCCGGAGGCTGCAGCTGGTGCAGAAAGCCGCGGCCCGTCTCCTTATGGGGGCGGGTCGCAGGGAGCACATGACACCAGTGCTCTGGGCTCTGCATTGGCTGCCTATAAAGCACTGGGCCAGGTTCAAGGTGCTGGTTTTAACCTTTAAAGCCCTTCACGGCCTGGGCCCTGCTTATCTGGGGGACCACCTCACTCCCCATGTGCCTGTGCAACCCTTGAGATCGTCTGTGGGAGCCTTTTTGGAGGTTCGCCATGTGAGGCGGGGGGTCACCGATGTTAGATATTTTTTGGTGGCTGCCCCTGTGTTGTGAAATTCGCTCCCGGAGGAGGCTCGGTTGGCTCCCACTCTCCTGCTGTTTCGGCGTGTATGTAAGACCTGGCTGTTCCGTCAGGCTTTTGGCGAGGGGTAGGGGTGGGGGTTTGCCTACATTGTATTATATTTTAAATTGTTTTAAATTGTTTAAATTGTTTGGTTTTTTTAATTTATTGAATGTTGTTCGCCGCCCCGGGCTGCCCTGTGGGCAGGAGGGGCGGGATATATATTTTAAATAAATAAATAAATAAATAAATATTACTGCCTTCATTATGGAGTTCCTCAAAGACAGCTGCTGCCAACAGCATTAGACCCAGTGCCATATTTTACTGAATCTTTTGACTGAAGAGAAATAGGCAGTTAAGTGCTTCTTAGCCCCTCAGGCAGGAAAGCCCCAGGACAAGGTAAATAGCAGGAAGACATGTCCTCATCAGCCGCCTTGAGTATATGAATAAATTAATGTATTTATTAAATAAATAAAATAAAATAAAATAAAATAAATACCTCCCAAGTGTCCCAGTTTTTTCAGGACATCCCGGAGTTAACATCTCTTTTGTTATCTGTTTGTCATCTGTTGCAGAGTATCTAGGAAGGGAGGTGTGAAAGACAGGAATTTGCAGACCACTGATGGGACAAATCAGGGATTTTAAAGCAGGCATGTCCTGCAAAATCCAGGGCAATTTAGAGGTATCATCACAAGGGTTATTCTGCAGTGGAAATGATCAACAAGAGAGACCTGACTGTGCCTGAGGCAGGTATGAGAAGGCACAGGAGGGCAAGGGTGGCGGGAAGAAGGGAGTTTTGTTTCCCAAAATAACAGCAGCCATGTGCAATTTGTACATGCACATAGTGGCTTTTTAAAAGGTGTAACAACAAGCTTTATGTTTGTGACCTAAACAAGTAACTAGCATTATGCCTGCTAATGTGAGCACATTACACCAGTGCTCCATTCTTTGCACTGGCTGTCTATAGTCTTTCGGGCAGGGTCGGCCTTAGAATTTGCGGGACCCTGGGCGAACACAAAATGCGGGGCCCCCTCAGGTCCACGCACTTTCCACAGCCCGCCCACTTTCCCATGGCTCCTCCCACTTTCATGTGGCCCCTACCATTTTCCAAAACCCCCCCCCTTCCCTTTGACAATTAGGGAATTGTTATATAAGTTATTTTTAACTTGTCAGTACAATGTGCTCCAAAGAACATTGAAATCTGGTTTAGATGAAAGGGAGCTCAGGACACAGATATGGTTAAAAGGCAAAGACTTATTTAAAACTCAGGAGGACATGCACACAATGAATAAGGACAGATTATCCATGGCCTGAACCCTCCTTCTCTATTCCTATTACACTCCCAACACAGGCATTCAAACATAGATCCAGCTGATCAAATATAAATCAAACACAGTCACAGCACCCCACATGAAAACAGGGCTGAGAACTTGAACCTCAGGCCCAGAGCAGCCAAACATAGATCTCAACAAAACTTTGCCAGTGTGACCCTTTTCCAGTTATTGGATTTAAGGATCTCAAGCTCCAAAGCACTAAAAATCCAGTTAAACGTATAAAACAAGAAACAACTCCCCTATGATCACAGCACCCCAAGCCCCTTCCCAAACCATCCCCCAGATGGCCCCACTCTACTCCCAAAGCCCCACAGACGCGTGTAGCAGCACAAATGAGCTGATATTAGGAAAGAGGAGGAAGAGGTATTGTCCAGGTGGCCCTTAACTCAACTGCTGCTGGGCCTGGGTCTTCTGGGAGAGCTGGAGGCTGACAGGCTTAGGTTGCTAAGCAGGAGGGGACAGCAGGAACGTTCTGCTGGGCCTCTCCTTGGGCAGGAGGGTGGCTCCTTTTCCCCCTTCAGGAGCCATGGGGGAGTGGGGGCAGCCATCAGGTGGTATGGGGGGACAGCCATGGGAGTGAGAGGGGGATAGAGGGAGCAACTCCCCCTCGCGTGCACACACTCACCCACACACACACCCTTCTCTCTCTTACACACCTCTCACACACATTCATTCTCTCATACACATTCATTCATTTGCTCTATCTCACACATGCTCTCACCTCTCTCACACACACCCATTCAAACTCACACACACGCTTTCACCTCTCTCTCTCTCTCTTTCACACATCTCCCCATTCAAGCTCACACCCACCCACATGCTTTCACCTCTTTCTTTCTTCACTCACACATCCATTCAAGCTTGCACACACACTTTTATATCTCTCTCTTTCACACACACACACACACACCCATTCATACTCACCCACATGCTCTCACCTCTCTCTTTCACACACACACACACACACACACACACTCAAGCTTACACACACACTTTCATCTCTTGCACACATACACCCAATCCTCATTCATACTCACACACATGCTCTCACCTCTCTCTCTCTTTCACACACACACACACACACGCACACGCACACGCACACGCACACGCACACGCACACAC
>QEPC01006382.1:2746033-2763642 GCA_003113815.1 Sphenodon punctatus
ATGTAGTCTATTATTTGAACAGGGTGAGCGCGCACAACCCAGTTGTGAGAATGTTGGGAGCCATCTTGAAGAACCTTCTTTACAAGGTAGCAACCTTCTGATCAGCACGTGGGGAGGAGCTGTTTGTAAACAGCCTTATCTCCCAGACCGATCCAGTGTCCCACTGTTGCAGCACTACTAGAAGGCAGAGGAAGGTGAGGGATGGGGTCTGGAGCCAGGGAGGGGAGGAAGAATAACTTTCTGGGGGAGAAGCTGGCTGCAGCCTGCTGCTCAGTCAGGCAAGTGCGGGGCCCCAGCTGGCCGCGGGGCCATGTGCGGCCGCACATGTGGCACATGCCTGTGGCCGGCCCTGACACACACACACACACACACCCATTCAAACTCACACACATGCATGCTGCAGCCTCCCCCGGTCCCATCCCGACAGCCACAGGTCCACAAGCGCCTCCTCTTACTCTTCTCGGCCACTCCAGATGATCCCCCACTGCCACCAGCCACTGACTGTTGCTCCGACCGTCCTGCCACCGGACTCGGCTCCTGCCTGCCTGACTCAGCTCCGCAGTCGACCCGCCATGGCGCCACTGATACAACCCAGAAGTTCCGGAACCGCCCACAGCACAACCCTTACAAGCCACAAAGTGTTCTGAATCCCGTGCCAGGAAGTTGCATAAAGCAACTTTTGGAGGAGGCGTGGAGCAAGGCTGGCGTGGTGGCAGGCAAGGAATGGCTGAAAACATGTGGGGGCAGGGCCCAGTGCTGCGGGAGGGACAGGGAGGACTCCAGGGCCTGGGGAACAGTGTGGTGTGGGTGGGTCAAGTGGTGGCAGCAGCTGGGCCCTGCATTGCCGAACATGACAACTCCGATGGCCGCAGCCCCCCCAAATTATTTTTTTTAAAAAAAGAACAGCCCAATCACGGGGCAGTCATGGGACCCCCTAAGGGGCAGGGCCCTGGGCGGCTGCACCTAGCCGTCCCACAGTAAGACCGGCCCTGCTTCCAGGTCCAATTCAAGATGTTGGTTTTGACCTATAAAGCCCTATATGGCCTGGACCCCGCCAACCTGCAGAATCGCCTCACCCCCCAGGTCCTAGATCGGCCCCTGCAGTCAGCTGGGGACACCCTCCTCGAAGTCCCCGGGGTATCTCAGGTGGTGACAATGAAGGGGGCATGCTCAGTGGCTGCACTGAGGCTGTGGAATTCCCTCCTAATGGAGGTCCACCTGGCTCCAGACCTCCTCTCTTTCTGCAGACATTGTAAGACCTGGCTGTTCCACCAGGCTTTTAGCGAGGAAGACGGGTGAGGGGTGTGGGGTGGGAGGGTTTTTTAACTCTGCCGTGGGATATGTTTTGTATTGATTTTATATTTTTATATTGCTATTGGCACTTTTTAATTTATTGTGTTTGTATTTATGCTGATATTGTATTTTTATATGATTTTATCTTTTGTGAGCCACCCTGAGGTGGAGGGGACAGGAGGGGGTGCCCAAGAAATCTAACTAACTAACTAACTAACTAACCAAATGTCCCAGTTCTCCAAACTTCAAAATACTCTGCCAGTTCAAGCCCCATTCATGAGGCATGCCCCAGTAGAATACTCTTGACAGTCAAGCTATAAGACTACTTGTAGAGAAAGGAAGTGAGAGTGACTCAGAGGAAGGGACTGCATAAAGTTTCCATGAAGTGAGGAAAGGAAATAGTGTCCAGGAGTGGGACTGAGCCACTGTTTGTTCAATTTATATGAAATGTTCCACAGTCACTTTTTAAAAGATCACGTGCAAATGAGGAATAATCCTCATCTGTTAATCTTTGGTGATGCCCACAACCCTGTTGTGTAACAGAGCCTCTTTTACATAGGCTGTTTTCACATGGACTTGTGTGAAGGGGACGCCCATGGGAATGCCATGGCAGGTGGGTGTGCGGGGGGGGGCAATCCATGGGAACGCTATGGGCGGTGTGTGTGTGCGTGTGCTCATACACTCCACCCATTTCCACCCACCACACACCCACGGAGCAGTGGTTGCTCCGGCGGTTGCTCCATGGGTGGAGATGGGTGTGTGCCTGTGGAAATGGCCGCCTACGCACCACACGCACACGGCCACCTACACCCATCCCCCCACCCACTGCAGTCCATGTGAAAAAGGTCATAGAGTAAGTCTTTTGCTGAGGGAATATCTATTTGAAAAACATATTTTCCTTTTTTTGTATCTTTCTAAATGACATTTCTTTGTATCTCTTCCATCACTGTAGCATTGTCTGATGATCCTAAAAATTATAGTATAATGAAAACTTCAAGTGATAACTTATACCTCAAGAAATGAGATTAAAGTATTATGCTACGTTAGTATAAATGACTTGATATATTAGACATCCTGCTTCTTAAAAATGTCCTTCAAGTTGAACCAACTGAATTGTATTTCTTTGTCAGCCTCGTAATTCAAATGATTTTTATATGTTCTTTCATCTGCTCCATTACAACATTCTAATTCTATAGGTAAACAGAAGGTGATTCATCACTTAAGCTGAATATTCCTATAGCAACTATTTAAATTGAAGGAATGACATTTTTGATCTAAAACCTGATCCAAAGCCTATTGAATTATCAGATTTTGGAGGTCACTGATACTGCAACCAGATCCTTTGCACCCCACCAAGACTCACTGACTTAGGGTGCTTTTAGATGCCACTTAGGATGCCACCAATCTAGCGGATTTAAAAAGGTTATTCCAGAGTAAGTGGTTGATGGACCATAGCAATGTATATGTATTTAATGCAATATACACATAAATTAATAAAATTGTTTGTTATATCATCTTGAAAGTTTTTTTAAAATAAAATTTGATATTAAGGCACCTTGAACAAAGGATGTGAAATTTCAAAAAGAAATGTAATCCCCCTCACCCCCAAAATCTGCTTCACTGCTTTCTCACCAGCCACAAACAAACCACTGCTTTCCAAGTTTCAGTACTTCAATACTTTGCAGTTTTCTTTTGATCAGTTAGAATGCAAACATACGACATCATGAAATGAATTTTCTTTATTGTAGAGGCACACTTCCGCGTCTTCTCTTATTGTGCATTAGCCCATGTGCAGCTTTTAATTGTGTTCCGTGCTTTAACATCATTTCCCCCCTGCCCTCCCTTTCTTTTAACTGATAGGTACTTTAAATGTTCTGAGTGACTAGCAGTGTATGGCATGACCTTCAAATAGAAGTATTACATTTTTAAAACAAGGTTTAATTCAGTACAATTTGTCACACCTGATTCAATTTCCTTTAGTTCCTGTATAGTTGCAAACCTATTGTAATATTAATGACATTATCAGTCTTCTTGCATTCACGACAATATAAGCTCCTATATACCAGGCCTATACTTTGTGTTTATGTTTGGATGGTATGCAGGGTGAATGATTATTTGGTTGGGAAGAGAAATTCCAGTTTAATGATCCTGTGAAATTACTGTACATACAAAAAAAGGCAAATTATTTTTCTTTCTTAATTATAGCTTTTATCTGCTAATCTGGAAAATTTGAAATAATATCATGACCAAATAATGACAGCTCATGTTTCCTGAATCCTATAGTTTTATATAGTGATATGCCACAGTGCAAATAAGCCAAAGGAATTTAAAATTAGATGAGGAAAAAAGTCTTAATACACTGCTGTAAACTTTAGCCACAGTTTCAGCCAGCGGTGAAATTGAAAATAGAAATATCGCTCATGTAAACTGTTAATTTCATCATATATCTTACTTGCTCTTGATAGCTTTAACTTGTAGTAAATAGCATTCTGACAAGCCCAACTACAAAGTCGATCTCTACAAGTTATAGAGGGCAAAACGACATTTAAAACATGTTGTAATTATTTTCTTGCTAAGTGCAGTGTAATAATCTGGATCCATCTTGACATTACGAGATTTAAAAAAATCTGACAGAGTTCCTCCCTTTCCACTAGGCTTTCCTTAGCGAGGTGCTGTGAAACTTGACTTTTTAATGTACATGAAAAACTTTGAGAACGTCAGTTGTAATGTTTTTTTTTTGTTTTTTTTTAAATTGTGAAGCGCTGCTAGAGATAGTTGTCAGGATATTGGAATTCTCTTTTATTGTTTTTAGGCTAAATAATTAATTAAAAGGTTTCTTTATAAGCAAAATGTTTATGCAGATCTCAGATGAAGCAAATTACATTGCCATCAGACAGAATGAAATAATGACTCACAGATTTACAGGAAGAGGCAGCAGCTTTATTAAGACACAATAATTAACCAACTATAAAAGCATGCAAGTCCAGTGTACATAAACAACCACCTATATTAGCTCATAGACTTCTTATATCTGAGGTCATAATAACCTTAATAACCTTATAGGCTATTGCTTATTTCTTGCCTCTTACAAACAATCAGAACACCCATATTCCCACAATGAGATCTCTCAGTGCAAATACAAGCAGCTCTGGGCAACTCCTCTTTCGGGAAAACATTCTGTCTTTATTAGATTGCCCTTCCCACAAACACTGAGCATTGTGGTTTCCAGGCTTCCAGATGTACTCTGAGAATGACAATCATTTGTTCTTTCCAATAAACGTCTCTCCAGTGATGCTTCCATGCCTGGTCAACATCCTTATTCTTACCTCAAGTAGCAGAGTTATTAAATCAAAGTCACTGTAATAGAAAGTTATTCCTGACATATTTAGGGCCAAATAGGATGATCAAAGTCACAGAATAGGTAGGATGGGGGGGGGGGGGAGGCAGGAAGGGGAAAGGGCAGGGCTACCAGTTATTCATCATTGGACCTTGCATCTCCCGCTTCCTCTCCTTAGCCTCTTCCTTTAACCTCCACCTCTGGATTAGCTCCCCCACCCACACTGATGGTCACTCTCTTGATCTCGTGTTCTCTAGGAACTGTTCTGTCTCCAGTCTCTCCTTCGAGCCCCATCCCATCTCTAACCATTTCCTTGCCTCCTTCAACCTCTCCCACTCTTCCCCCCCTTCCCCCATCTCCCCGTTCCTTCTGCTATCTGCAGGCCATTGTGCCCCAGGACTTTGCCTCCTCTCTCTCTCCTCTTCTCCCCTCAGTCTTCTCCTCCTCCCCCGATTCTGCCATCTCCACCTTCAACTCCTCTCTCACCTCCACCCTCGACTCCCTTGCCCCCCTCTCCTCCCGCCCGGCTCGCTCCTGTAACCCTAGCCCTTGGCTCACCCCCAACGTTCACCATCTCTGATCCTGCACCTGGACTGCAGAATGCCTCTGGCGCAAATCCCACTACCACGCTGACTTTCTCCACTTCAGATTCTGCCTCTCAAATACTCAACTCTGCTATCTCCCTCGCTAGACAGCAGTACTATACCTCACACATTGAATCCTGCTCCCGGGACCCTCGCTGCCTCTTTCCACCTTCGACTCCCTTCTCAAACCCCCCTGTCCTCCTCCTCCCTCTTCTCTCTCTGCTCAGGATCTTGCTCTCTTCTTCATCTCTAAGATTGACAATATCCGCCTGGAAATTGCTCCCAATACCCTCCCCCTAGCACTCCCCCCTCCCTTCTCCCCCCACCTCTCTCCTGCCCTCCTGCCTCCCTTGAGGAAATCTCCTCCCTGCTCTCCTCCTCCAACACCTCCATGTGCTCCCTGGACCCCATTCCCTACCGCCTCCTGATCTCCATTGCTACCACTGTCGCCCCTCCTCTTCTGCATATCATAAACCTCTCCCTCTCTTCTGGCTCCTTCCCCTCTGCCTTTAAACACAACACTGTCTCCCCCATCCTCAAAAAGTCCACTCTGGTTCCCCCTGAACCCTCTAATTACTGTTCTGTCTCGCTCCTCCCTTTTGCTTCCAAACTCCTTGAATGGGTTGTCTACTCCCATTGCCTCGACCTCCTCTCTGCCAAATTCTCCCTTGACCCACTCCACTGAAACCGCTCTTGCTAAGAACACCAATGATCTTCTTGTGGCTAAATCCAACCACCTTTACTCCATTCTTGTCCTCCTGGATCTCTTTGCTGCCTTTGACACTGTTGACCACTCATTCCTGCTTGAATCGCTTCACTCTCTGGGATTCCGGGACTATGTCCTCGACTGGTTCTCCTCCTACCTTTCTGACCGCTCCTTCAGTGTATCTCTCCCTAACTCCTACCCCTCCTCCTCCCTACCCCTCTCAGTCGGGGTTCCCCAAGGCTCTGTCCTTGGCCCTCTCCTCTTCTCTATCTAGACCCAATCCCTAGGCAAACTCATTGCATCCCACGGTTTCCAATACCACCCATACACTGACGACACTCAACTCTATCTCTCCACACCTTCCCTCTCCCCCTCTGTTCAAGCTCGTCTCACCAACTGCCTCTCTGATATCTCCGCCTGGATTTCTCAATGCCAACTCAAACTGAAGATGGCGAAAACTGATCTCCTTTTCTTCCCTCCCAATCTTTCCTCTCCCTCTTCCCTGTCCATTGCCATTGATGGGGTCTCCATCTTCCCTGTTCCTCAAGCCCGGAGCTTGGGCTTCATCTTCAGCTCGCACCTCGCCTTCAAACCCTACATTGACTCCGTGGCCAAATCCTGCCACTTCTCTCTCCACAACATTGCTAAGATCCGCCCTTTTCTGTCTGTCTCCTCTGCCAAAACTCTCACCCATGCCTTAGTCATCTCACACCTTGACTATTTGTAACCTCCTCATCACTGTCTTTCCCCGTTCTCACATTTGTTCCCTCAACTCCCTTTCTGCCCTCGTCTGCCTTGCCCCCCTGCACTCCTTCAAGTCCCTCCTCAAAACCCACCTCTTCCGCTCCACCCTTCCTAACTCCTGCTAATCATCCCCTCCCAGGATTATCCCCCACCTGTTATCTGCAAACTCCCAATTTACTGTAACCAAGCCAAGAACGTGTACCTGAGTTCTTGCATCCTCATGAATGTTGAATCCCTTGTCTCTCCCTCTGTTCCCCCTCCCCTGTCTCCCCTCCTCCTGTCTTTAGATTGTAAGCTCTCGGGCAGGGACCATGTCTATTTTATTCTCTGTAAAGCACCAAATACATCACTGGTGCTATATAAATGCTAATATAATAATAATAATAATTAATTAATTAATAACAACAACAACATTTTAAAACCAAAGTTTTAAATTCAAAGATAAGGCAAACTAATAATTCATAATATTTTCACATTTCCCCAATCTAATAATGTCAGCATACCTTTAAACCTATACTTTTAACTTATTACTTCACTACATCAGATCACTATTTTTTACTCTCTCTCTCTACCCTTCCCCCCCTCAAAATTATCACCCCCTCATCTTTAAAGAACATGACAATCTGTCGTAACAAGGCATATCACATCGCTTCACACACTCTAAAATTAAACTAATTACTTATTATTAGCCTTAACAAGTTAATCAACCTGTTGATGTTTTTTACTCTGTATATGAAATTTAAAAGTTAATGTTAATGTGCTATGTGCTATGTGTAGATTAACTGGTTCCCCATCTCTCTGGGGGCAGACATGTGCCGGGAGACAGGTCTCCAGGAAGTAATGATCCAGGCATGAGAAGGGGTAATTTCAGACATTATGATGCCACGGTCAACCACAGTGCACCCCCTGTGGTCGCTGCAGTAGCGTAACATCTGAAATTACCCAAAGAGAATCCCGCCAGATGTTCACCCCATTGAAACCCCCAGTGGGAATCTCTTTGACCACACTTTCAGATCTCTGGATGCCCGGAGGTCTGAAAGTGTGGTTAGCTGGACCACGGGCTGGAATCGGCCAAAGGTAACATCTGTTGCCTTGACCAATTCCGGATTGTGGCCCAGACCCTGGGATGGGGTCGGGCACAGTAACCAGATTGGCCACTGCGCCTGCCTGTCTCCCGGAAGGCGGGCAGCTGGGGGAGCGCGGGGGGTGGGTGGGATTGTGCAGCTGCACATCACTCTGTGCAGCCCCGCCCCCTCCCAGACCCCCACAGGGAATCAGGGCGGCATGTCTAAAGGACGGACGGCCTGATTCCTGTCCGGGGTCCAAAACGGACTCCAGACTGTGGTGATTTCATGTCTGAAATCACCCAAGGTCACTTCTGATATCTCCCCCACTAATGGATTCCCTGCCTCAAGGCTGTGTACTCATATCCTCACCACATGTACCAGCCAGCCATCATTATCGATGTAACGAAGCCAAGCGCATGCACCTGGGACCTCGCATCTTCGTGAATGTTACACTCCTTGTCTCTTCCTCTGTTCCCTTTCCTTCATCGCCCCCCCCACCATCTCTCAGATTGTAAGCCGAAGGCAGGGACCGTGTCTATTCCATTACCTTGTAAAGCACCAGGTACATTGCTGGTGCTATATAAATGCTTGCTAAAAATAATTAAAATAATAACGTAAGGCATGTGAATAATAAGTAATGAATTTGTTTAATTTTAGAGTATGTGAAGCAATGTCTTGTTACAACAGAATTGTCGTGTTCTTTAAAGATGAGGGTGTGATAATTTTAATGGGGGGAAGGATAGAAAGAGGGTGAAAAATAGTGATCTGATGTGGTGAAGTAATAAGTTGAAAGTATAGTACTTAAGGTATGCTGACACTATTAGATTGTGGAAATGTGAAAATATGACGAATGATTAATTCACCTTAACTTTGAATTTAAAGCTTTGTTTTTTAAATGTTGGAATTTGCTTGATTTTAGGTGGTTTGGTATATTTTTATTGCGAAGCAAAAAGGTGCAGTAGTTGTATGGATTAATGTAGGAACGTTGTATTTTCTACAATGTGTCTCTTAGTATTACAGTTTTTACAACAGTATACTTAGTGAATAGTAGGGGTTACTGTAATGTGCATTAGGAGTACCAAGATGTTTGTTATCTTCTAGAATGATGTACTATCTTCTATTATATGTTGTGTTGTGACGTGATGAGTGGTGTTGGAGAAGAGGTGGAGGATGGGGTTGCTAAATATGCTGGAAAAACCAAAAGTTAAGCCTTGAAATAAAAGAGAGATCTTATATCTTATAGATTTTGTCTCAAGATGGAAATATGTTTATTTACTGATTAGTAACTACAATGGCCCCATGGATTGGCGTAGAAATTTGTCAAAGAAGAGATGAGAAAAGGAGTTTATGAATGAACTAGTCTACAGTGTACGTCTATATGGAAACACCTTAAGACTTTCTTCTTTAAAAGTCAACATCTTTGTGATTTGGAAGAAGATGATATCTTCTTGTATAAAAGATTTGTGGGTGAAGCATGGAAAACCAGAATATGGAAAACTGTTTCAATTGTGTATGTTGACTTTTAAATATGTAAGGATTTATTATTTTATTTGATAAATATATTATATGTAATGTTAAAATGTATTTTTTTGGTGTTTTTTTATTAGTAGGAAAAAGGAAAGCAGTTGAAGTTGGAGAAAATGAATTTAATTGTGAAAGTAGTCAATCTGATTCCAGTACTTCTAAAGAGGCCACTGTTGATAAAGAGAATGAGTCTGTCTAGTTAGTAATTTTGTTTTAAATTCTTGGTATAGTATATATAGTATATACTAGTACACTACAGATGACTTTGGAGATAGTACAGTACAGTACAGATGACTTTGAAGATAGCCACAGTACAACTTCAGAGGACAGTATAATTGAAAAGGGAAAAGAAAGTGTTTTGAGTAAGTTGTTGGTTTGGGTTTTGTTTCGGTGTTATTTGGTGTGTGTATAAGATTATGTAGGGTTTTTTTGGTAAGGTATCAGTAAAACAGTTCTAGAAGAAAATTGTAGATGTGTTTCTGAATCTACTATGTGCAAACCAGGAACTTCCAAAGAGGATGTGTTTGTACAGATGCATGAAGAGCAATGTGTTCCTGAAGTATGGAAAGACAATAATGCTGAATATGTAGAAGCAAAAAATAGAGAAAAAGAACAAAAGTCGGGAAATGAACTTAAAGACAGTATGTTCGACTCAGAAGTTTCTGAACACAGTATTGTTGCAATTATGGAGGAGGCTATATTGTGTTAGTATTTTTGTTTTATATATATGTCAATGTATAAAAGTATTGATAATGTATATTTTTTCTTAGTATACAAAAGAAAAAAAGAAGAACATAAAAGTTCTGTAGATAACAAGGCATATAATGAATTTGATAGTGTTAAGGTAGACAAGATAATTGTTTAAATTTTGAAAAGTGTTTATTAACTAAGTTATTTCATTGATATACATCTTTTTGACATGGACTCCTCCCACCCACAAACACCCATGAACACCCATTGGATGCGTGGGAGAGCGTCCCTGTGAACGTCAACGGGTGGGTGTGCGCATTCCGACGACCCACCCACAAACATCCAACGACACCCACGGAGCAGCTGGGAAGGAGCCAGCATGTTCTGTGGTTGGAGGTGGATGTTCAACACCCAACCATCTGTGTAAATGGAAAAACACCCACCCACGGGAAGGGTCATCCAAAACCACCGAGACACAGCTAATGAGGCCCTGTAGAAGCCCTCAAGTAGACACACCTACTGGGAGTCACACAGAATGCCTGACTGGGAGCCTTTAAAGGAGTAGCCTGTGAGGACATGGGTGCACCGGCTCCCAACATGTCTGGAAGGAAATCACTTGACAAAACAAAGGGAGCCAGTGACAGAACATGTGTGGGAAGGGGTGGGGTAAGCTAGCAGAGGGACTCTGGGATGCCCAGGGGAGGGGGGCCTGGGCCAATGGCACCGGGGGTGGGGGGCGGACAGGATGGCTACTGACAGCACACCCTTCCTGTCACAGGACAGAGGGTTTATGAAGCCATCGCCCAGGAGATGCAGTGATTGGGGTGCAATAGGGATGTCACCCAATGCATGCAGGAGGCAAAGGACTTGTGGTCCGGATATAAACATATCAAGGACAACAATCTCAAGTCTGGTCATGCCATGCACACACAGTAATTTCAGGATCTGCTGGATCAGTTCCTCTACATGGACGGGGACATTATGCCTCCTGCATCCATGGCACCAATTGTAAGCTGCCTGAGCTGTCTGTGGCAGGAGGGGCAGGGTAACAAAACTTTTAAATAAATAAATTTGCCAGGGACAGAAAGAGGGCAAAAACAACACACACACCCTGCCCCAACCACCAGAGCAGGGGGTGCCCTCAGCCCCTGGTGATGTCAGCCAGGATGTGGGAGAGGACAGCCCCATCCTACTGGTGGAGGAGGTGTTCCTGGAAACAGAAACTGAAAACATCACCTTCTGCGTGTGCCCCTGAAACCCACAGGGGCAGAACCCACAGGGACAGGGGGCGCACAGGGAGAGGATTGACACCAGGGATGCCTCCCAGGAGGCAGAGGAATACGATCCAAGTAAGACAACCTCCACAGGGAATGGGGCTCAGGGCTCGGGGCTCTAGGGATGGGAGAACATGAACTTATCCGAACATGAACTTGTCATGTTCGAACTTGTCCGAACATGACCGAACTGTTCGGATGTCCAGAGTTTGGACCAAACTCGGTCTGTTCGGACATCCAAACTGAACGTCTGAACCAAACTCTCAAATGACCGAACAGTTCGGTCATGTTCGAACAAGTTTGGCTCAGTTCAGAGGCAGGAAAAAAGTCTTTCCAGGGCCGAAAACTAGGTTTCGATCTTTGTTTCGGTTTCAGTTTCGATTTCACTATTTTTGAATGTTCGGCCAAGTTCAACCAAACCGAACTTGGCTGAACCGAACCATCAAACCCAAACTCGAGTTTTGAACCAAACGACCAAACATCCGAACCGCGTTTCGCCCATCCCTACGGGGCTCGGCCATTGGACAACAACAGTCAGGGCCCCAGCTGGGAAGCACAGCTCAACTGACAGATCGCATATGCTCACACAGCTGAAGGGGACCTGGAGGTGCATGAGGAGGAAGTGTTGGCGGCCCTGGAAGAGGATGTAGAGAAACTGGAAGCCATCCTGGGGTGTGGCAACCAGGAGACCGATGGTAGGTACACACAGACATGGGTACAGTGGTGGGAGGACATGGGGTGATGCAAGGGGGATAGGGACATGGCAGCGCTACCTGCCCCATTCCCATCCAAGGGCTAGCAAGGGTCAGACAATGAGGAGGGGGGCAATGGGTGGAGACAGCACAGGGGATGGGGGGGACACAGCTGCAGAGGAGGGATGGGGGATGAAGCCATGATGGGGACAGGATACAAATGCATCGGGGGAGCAGGGATGGAGACATCAGCACATACCCAAGAGGACATGGGAGCAAAGGGGGAGAATGACAACAGAGCCAAGGCCAGAGAGGAGAGACCGTGGGGTGGGGGGAAGATATGCCATCACAGTCCCAGGAGCCGGAACAGATGAACGGGAGGCGGGTCTCCATCCCCGTACTAAACACAGGTACCCTTGCTGTTTACAGAGGAGCAGCCCAGTCCAGTCAGGGGTGCCACTGTGGGGAGTGCAGAGAGGAACCAGGAGATGTGGGCCAATAACCAGTGGAGGAGGGAGGACCTAGGGAGGGAACTGCTGGCAAAGACCAGGCATCTGGCAGACACTCAGAGCTGGAAGCAGGCCCTAAACAGGGAAGTACAGCTAGGGGAGGGGAAAAGTGACTGGGAACAAATGGCAGCTATGCTCACCCAGTCTCGCACAGAGCACCTGTGGGACAGGCGTCAAGCTGCCGCCCTTCTCCACAAGAAGCACCTAGACTGGCAGGAGAGGGAGAGAGCCTGTGTCACGCTGGAGGAAACTACTGCAAGGGCCTTCAGATTGATAGAGGATGCCATGGAGCCCTTGAGATGTGTCCCCCAGCATGACACGGGCCCAGCGGCCGTGGTAGGAGGGCAGGCAGCACTTGAACATCATGGCACCCTCCCACAGGTGCATGTGCCCCCTCCCCAGCTCATCTTCTAGTCCTCGTTTCCCCAGAAGCAGCCCTATCCTGGCCTAGGCCACATAGGCCTCCTCCCTGCAGAGGGTGCCTGCAGAGAGAGTCATGGTTCTCCTGAGAAATCCACTTGAAGACCTCTCCATGAACATGCTGGTACAGGGGCACAGGGCTCCATCTCTGTATGGGGGAGGGGGAGGGGGATAGTCCAAGGCAGCCCCACCAGTCTCACAGATGTTATGGACTACACAGGTCACCAGGATGAGGATGGGAGTGTACTACAGGTCGATCTGGCTCTGGTTAAGCAAGAGGTGCCACCTTATCTTGAGCAGGCCGAAGGTCCTCTCTACCACGCACCTCGCGGAGGCCAGATGCTCGTTGAAGAGCACCCGAGCAGGAGTGAAGGCAACGGGATAGGACTTCATCAGTCATCGGGTTACTTTGGAAAGATACGTTGGAATGTTAAGGAATGATTGGGGAATTTCAAACTACTGTTGCAGAACTGACAATCCAAGTAGATGACTTAGAATAAATTTGCAGTTATTCAAGGGCCCCTACATTTTGGACAGAACAGAGAGTGCATTAAATTGATAAAAATCTTATAGCCAATAATGACAGACAAAGTAGTCTGCTATTGTTTTATTGAGAATATTAACTTTTTAATGTATTACAATACATTTTCTACAGAGAAGATAAAATGTAATTGTAAAATTAGAACTATATCGTAATTGGTTTTGTTTTCATATACAAACAGAATTTCTTCATATTTTATGAAATCTAAATAATATTGCAATATTTAAAAATGTCTTCATATTTTATGAAGTCTAAGTCTATGAATGAAAAGGTTCATGTAAGTTGTCCTGTACACATTTTCTGTATGGAAAAGATTTTATATATTTAAATTACTTCAAATAAAAATAATGTTAAAAACTGTTACGCTACTCAAATATATTAAGACAATGCAAGCACTGTAGTATTTGTTAGATGTATATACGGCGGCACCATAATTTATGTCAACATTTCATTTCCTTTTTTAATGTATATACATTGCCCCCAGAGAGGTTGTTTTGCCCCCAGACACTAATGGAACCAGAGAGGTTCCAAAATGCTCTTGGGGAGTTACCCTCTTATATATTTTGGAAAGGGGTGATGCTATTGTTTCTGTGATAATACATACAATTAGGGATGTGCGAACGCAGTTCGGATGTTCGGAGTTCGGACCGAACTCGGTTCGTTCGGGCAACCAAACCGAACGTTTGAACTGAACTCAAAAATGACCGAACAGTTCGGTCGCGTTCGGGTGAGTTTGGATGAGTTTGGGTGGGAAAAACGTGAATGGAAGGCCCATTCAGGTGGGGAAAACGTGACTGGAAGGCCCAGGGAGGGGGAGGCAGCTGAGGAGCAGACTTCCTGGCACCAGGGGTGGAGAGGCTTGGAGTAGTAGGCAGCCTGCCCAATCACCATCCCTTTTCTCCTCAGACCACTGGTTTGGCAGTCTGCGATTGGACATGGGGGAAGGGGGGGCTAGGCTGCACAGAGCCAATGGGGTGTGTGGTAAGGCGGGCACAGCAAGTAAAAAAAGTCATTGTCCTCCCTCCTTCCAACACCTTCTGAGCTAGTCACTGATCCTATCAGCAGGTGTTTTCAAAAGTCTCCCTCTCCTAGCAGTTTGTGTACCTCCCAATCCATTGCCATCCTCCTCCTATTTCACCCATCCCACACATTTACCTCCATAGTATCATTTATTTAGATTAGATTAGATAGATTTAGGCATTATTTTTTAATTTTTTACCCATCCATGTGTTCTTTCTCCCTACCCTCCATTGAATCCTCCCCCTCCTCCCACTATATATTCCATCCCTGATTCCCTTCCCCTGTTTTTGGATTTATTTAGAGTAGCATTAGATTGATTTAGGCGAGTTGTCCGTATCCCTCCCCTGCCATCCCTGTGTACAGATAGATAGATAGATAGATAGATAGATAGATGTAGGAGTTAGCTTAGTTATAGAGACAGATAGAGATGGTGTGTAATGATTCAGTTTTATAGTGTGTTCGTAGGACTAGGTCTTTGTAGTTATTAGATGTTCCGTTTAGTTCCATATGTTTTAGAATAGTTAATAGCAGTTCAATTTAGTGTAGATAGCTAGGTATAATATTAGATTAAAAGTTTTATATATATATATATATATATATATATATATATATATATATATATATATATATAAAATCTTTGTGTGCATTCTTTGGGTTGGAAGACATCGAGAAGGGAAATGGGAAGGGCTGGTTTGCTGTCCGTAAGGCGGGCAATGGGGTACGTGGCAGAGGTGCCGGGGGCCATGTCAGTGGAGTGACAGCATGCAGCAACAGCCAGAGTCCATCATCATGCCCCAAACTCCACAGGCCTGATTTTTGGAGACATGATGTTCCTCTAGGGCCACCAATGTCCTCCATTATTGATGTGATCCCCAGTAGTCCTCCTGGGGGGCTGCCTGCAAGTTGAGACCCTGCTGTCACATCTTGGGGCTAATATGCTACATGTGCTGCTGCTGTCAGGTATGAATCTGACAAGCTGTATATACAAACATACAATGAGATTCTGCCACCTGCCAGATGCAGCACAGAGGGGTAAAAGATTGAACAGGTCAAACTGAGCTGGTAACAGATATAACTTTTATAATAACTTTTAAAAGAACAAACATTAACAATATAATAAGACATAAAAATAACAAACTTAAGTGTCTCTGGGCCAAACGATACCGATACCAAAAATAAAATATTTGAAATTGGTATCAATATCAGTACCAATACTGATATAGATACCGATTTTCTGAATGTTCAGCCAAACTAAACTCCACCAAACCGAACGCCCAAACCCGAACTTGGTTTTCCGGCTGAACGGCCTAACATCTGAACCGCGTTCTGTTCACACATCCCTACATACAATGTAGTGTATTTTAAATGGTTTTAAAATTTTATTATTGTTTTAAATGAAATGTTGTTCGCTGCCCCGGGCTGCCCTGTGGGCAGGAGGGGCGGGATATAAATTTATAAATAAATAAATAAATAAATAAAATGTATTGCCTTGGTATAAAATTCGATGTTCAGCTCTTATAGTATTGTTGCCTACTGGTGTCAGCATTCTAAATCTGACACTTGGTATGGAAGTGTTGCTCCAGTACAGCTGATTTGTCATTCTCCACAACCCTCCACAGCTTGGTATGGAAGTGTCTCTCCCATACAGGTGATCTGTCGCTCTCCACAACCCTCACTAGAAGACCCCACCATAGAATTTTCTGCCCCAGTTCAACAACCATTCGACCTGATCTCTCAGCTCAAATTGTTCCTTGACATGATGTATATTCCACGTTCTCAGCACAGAGACAATGCGCATGCGTAACAAAAGGATTTCTTCCCTTCCTTTCAACAGCCTCTTTTATTAAAACAATAACTTTTTATTAAAAACACCTTCCCACCCCCTTTCAAATTCAGTAGTGAGTACTCCACATTGCACTTTAAATTTCTAAACCATCCACATTCAGATACACCCCTCAGTAAAGTAGAAATCCCCACAACAGATTTAATCTCTCACCTCAAATTGTTCCTCGACATGATGTATATTCCACATTCTCAGCACAGACACAATGCGCATGTGTGACAGAAGGTTTTCTTCCCTTCCATTGTACAGCTTATTTTATTAATAATTATCTTTTATTAAAAACACCTCCCCCAAAAAAAATTCAGTAGCGATTACTGGACATTATACTTTAATTTTCTTAACCATTCACATTCAGATACACCCCTTAGTAAACTAGAAATCTCCCGCAAGAGATTTTAAATCACAACCCAGAAGTCAAGTGACTCAAAACTTCCATGTTAAAGATAAGTGGAGATTGAATATAAATGCGGTCTCGCCTTAACTAATAGAGGCGCAATTGCGCCTCTATAATTAACACATGCAAAGGGAGGGAGCCGGAACCAGTGTTTGAACCATGGAGTCCCCACCCCTGTGGGCAACAGTGGGAGCAGCTTACAGGATTGCGCCAGCTGCCACAGATCACGCTATCACACGACACACACACTGGGCCTGCCTCACATCTGGGAAGCCATTACAGTGATCTCCTTGTCCCCGGGTAGCCCATGGACAGAAAGATTGCTGGCAGCCACCACCACCACCCAGCTGTCCAGCAGCCCTTGCACTCCATTCCCTCTCCCCATCCCCAGCAGCTCTCAGCTGAGAACCAACAAGAGGAGGGCTCATTTTAGATCTAGTCCTAAGAGGAGTGCAGGACCTGGTCTAAGGGGTAATGGAGGCTTGGCAACAGTGATCATAATATAATCAAGTCTGACATAATAATTACTAGAGGGAGAATGGTGAATAAAACGAATGCAGTAACATTTAACTTTAAAAGGGAGACTATACTAAAATGAGGAAACTTGTTAGAAGGAAACTAAAAGGAGAAGGGGTGAGGATTAAATATCTGCAAGAGATGTGGAAACTATTTAAAATGCCATCTTCGAAGCCCAGATTAAAGCTGAATTAATTCTTTGCTTCAGTCTTCACTGCAGAGGATGTTGGGGAGATACCCATGCTACCAGAATTGTTCTCTGTGGGTGAGGAATTGGAAGAGCTGTCAAAGATCAATGCGACCCTGGAAGAGGTTCTAGAGCAAACTGACAAACTAAATAACAAATCACCGGAACCAGATGGTATATACCCCAGAGTTCTGAAATAACTCAAATATGAAATTGCAGACCTACTACTGGTAATTTGTAACCTATCACTAAAATCTGCCACTATGCC
>QEPC01006382.1:2781548-2793802 GCA_003113815.1 Sphenodon punctatus
GAGAGAGAGAGAGAGTGAATGTCTGGATTTATTTCTCCATGCAGTTGCACATTGTTTTGTGGGGTTGTTGTATTCTTCTTGAGTGAATGTCTCATTCTTGCTAGCCTGCATTTCTGTGCACTGCTTGGTTGGCATAATGAATAAAGTGGCTACATTCACTACTGATGGTGGACCATGCTGTGGGTATACTACTGTTGTTATTTTTTAATTTCTGCATGCAGTTGCACTTTTGTGGGATGTCTTCTGGAGGAATTACTCCACTCTTGCTAGCCTGCTTTTCTGGGTAGTGCTTTGGCTGTGGGTTCAGGAACTTTGCCAAGATGTGACCAGCCAAGGCATTGGGGGAATACTTTCTAGTTTCTTTCTGGTTAATATGGTGTGTGGGGGGCGGAGGGAGGGAGGGAGGCCTGCATGTGTTGTTGTGCACCCTGATTGGCTAAGCAATTAAGGGGGAGGGAGGAAGGGGTGGATGTGCTTTTGTGCACCCTGATTGGCTAGGCAATTAATGGGGAGAGAGGAAGGGGTGGGTGTGCTATTGTGCACCCTGATTGGCTAGGCAATTAAACGGCTGCAGATGCTGCACATGGCAACATGTGCTGAGGCACCGACCTGGTGCCAAATAGTTCCAAAGTTTCCTGAGGTCCAGAATTCCAGAGCTTTGGAACCAGAGCCAAAGGGCCACCAAGTACTCGGGCCGATTATGCGGAACTTCCAAATTCGGCCTGAATACCCTGAAGTACTATTCGGTACAGCCATACAATATACTATAACTAGTTATAATTGCTCCCTAGGCACTTTATTATTTTCTGAAATATAGACCCACCTGCTAAAAAAATTATGGTGTCTAGATTGATGGTTGAGGTGTCAATAGTCTTCATAAGGACCAGAGTCCGATCTGTACAATGATCAATATCCTCTCCCTACAATTGACCATAAACATTCAAGCTAAAGATAAAAATGCAAAGTTTTTGGAGGCCATTTTTGCAGTTTCATGCACTAGTTTTATCTTTGGAATATTAGAAGTATGCCACTGAGTATTATTCATTTCTGATGCTTCTAAGAGAAAATGATGTTAATGCAGTAGAAAGATCAAAACAATTTTACCATCCAAGAGACTGAACTCAAAGTTCAGACTCACTCAGTAACTAACCATACAGTTATTTGCTCATGCATTAAAAGTAGACAACAGAAAGTTACCAGAAGGATAGGACATCACAGAATCCCTACACGCACTTAGTGTTTCAGTTTTAATATCCCCATCTGCACTAGGAAAAAATGGAAACAGCACTTTCAAACCCATAAGTGTAGAGATTAAGTAGTAGAAGATTCTTCAACCACTTCTAATCATCAACACAAAAACAGAATTATAAGATCAGAATCTTCCAGCATTGTTGTATAAGTATAATTCAGTGTACTGTCTTCCAAGAAAAGGTCTGAAGAGGCATTCAGGACTTTGTGGCTATTTCAGGGGCCACAGAATTCTTCAAAGAAAGAAATAGTATGTCTAATTTGAGTTTCTTGGGAAAGGGTAAAAATATTTTAAACAAAATCTTGCTCCTTTCCCCATATCTTTGCCTTCCCCACGTGTCTCCTGGAAACCCTCACCTTAGCCCTTGGTGAATGTTAAATAACAAGGGATGAGCATTAGAGGGGCTAAAAATAGTTGCCAAGTTGATGGTCATGGACAGAGGAGCTAAGCAAGGTTGATTACACAAAACACAGGCAGTCTGAGTCCTCAAGTTCAGCATGCTTGTTGTATTGGCCCTAATGAATAAGACCTGTTTATAAAAAAAATTTCCCTATGCATTTTAAATAATAATTCACCTTTTTATTGTGCATTTCATCTCAGGATCTCAAAAATCTGCATTTTCATAGAATCATAGAATTTTAGGATTGAAAGTGTCCATAGGAGCCATCTAGTCCAACCCCCTTGCTGATGAGGGAAGTAAAACACCGGAAGTTTGTTACTTATCTATTGAAACATAAGATTTATCAAGAATTAGTAACAGTATCCTCTCCTGACTTCCATTTGCCCTACTTTAAAAACTGAACAGAACGCCTCAAACAAAGACACATACAACACCCTGGCATGTATATACAATTAAGGAAAGTCTAAGTGAATCCAACAGTTACTGACAGCATAGAGTTGTGTCAATTTTCACAGCTTCAAAATCAGCAAAGGCAGGTGTCATAGTGCCTAGGAAAGAGTGCTGACAGGATTAGCTCCTGGCCTAACCAGCACCCAACCACTGACTCAGGCACAGCTGATCTGGTAAGAATTTATTTAGGAGTTTAGAAACTTAGCAGGACTGGGAGAAGACAAGAGGTTGCTCCCTGAGGGAAAGGTGTTCTCCCTAAAGGAGAACCTCTGAGGGACATTCTGTTATAGCAAGGTTGTAGGTTTGGGTGAAGGCCGACCTTACCACAAGGTGAACCAGGGTGATCGCTCCAGGCCTAGCTATTTTCTGTACTTCCAAGGGCCCCACAACAGCCCCATTTTGATTTTCATGACTGCAGGGTGGAGGACTCCTACAGCCTCTCAGCAGCACCAAAAACATGGCCACCTCAAGGGCCCCACAAAGAGTGACCCTGAAGGGAGGGGGGCATAAGTGAAGGGATGGGGCCAGCAGGAGCCCCACATTTTATCTTTGCTTGGCACCCTACAAATACTACGGCTGGCCCTGCTTTGGATGCATAGGGTTATTATTATTATTATTAACAAACATTTATATAGCATCAGCAGTGTACCTGGCACTTTACAAAGTAATAAAATAGACACGGTCCCTGCCCCTAGGGCTTACAATCTGAGAGACAGGAGCTGGGGGAGAGACTTAGGAAGGGGAACAGAGGGAGAGACAAGGGGTCTAACATTCATGAAGATGCGAGGTCTCAAGTGCACGTACTTGGCTTGGTTACGATGAGAATGACAGCAGGCAGGTCCATGTTGCAAGGATAAGGGTAAACCGATCGTAGGTATAGGAATAGTGGCTCAGCAGGATAAAGAGTCAGACAGAGCAGAGCGAAAGAGGTGAGTTTTAAGGAGAGATTTGAAGGTATGAAGGGAGGGGGCAAGGCGGATGTGGACAGGGAGGGAGTTCCAGGCATGGGGGGCAGCAAGTGAGAAGGGACGAAGGCGCTTAGGGGAGCAGGGAAGGCGTGGAAGGGTGAGAGAAGGGACAGAGGAGGAGCGAAGTGCACGGGCTGGAGTATGGAGGGCGATAAGTGCAGAGAGGTAGGGGGGAGCAAGGTTGTGAAGAGCTTTATAGGTGAAGACTAGGAGCTTGTGCAGGATTCGTTCAGGAAGGGGAAGCCAGTGAAGCGAAGAGAGGAGGGGCTGCACATGGTCGAAGCGACTGGCGAGGTAGATGACCCTGGCAGCAGAGTTTTGGACAGAGATGAGGGGAGAAAGGTGAGACCGGGGAAGGCCAGTGAGAAGGAGGTTACAGTAATCGAGGCGAGAGATGACCAGAGCATGAACAAGAGTTTTGGCAGACGAGACAGAGAGAAAAGGGCGAATCTTAGCAATGTTATGGAGGGAGAAGCGACAGGATTTAGCAACAGAGTCAATGTAGGGTTTAAAAGAAAGGGCTGAGTCAAAGATGAAGCCTAGGCTACGGGCTTGGGGGACAGGCAGGATGGTGACTCCATCAATAGTTATTGACAGTGAGGAAGGAGAGGAAGGATGAGGGGGGAAGATAAGGAGTTCAGTTTTAGCCATGTTGAGTTTGAGTTGACGTTGAGACATCCAGGTAGAGATGTCAGAGAGACAGTTGATGAGACGAGCTTGAACAGAGGGAGAGAGAGAGGGAGTAGAGAGAGAGAGTTGAGATAGGGTCTCGGGTTCTGGCCTGCAGTGGTGCTCCGAAGTATATGACGTCCAATTAATTGCATAATGCAATATTGTATGCTGCATAGAATACTTCCAAATGCAACATCTTTATACTATTTACTGTACTACAATTAATATAGAGAATGGCAAATATGATTGTTATGTAGTCTGTAAATTTATTCTATCTGCTAGGATGGCACTCCAGATGCTTGTAAAGTGGTATTTTGTTTAAGTCACTGGTACCAGGCTAGCATAGGTTTATATGAATATTGTATTACTGTGCAGGCATAATCAGTTATGAATATACTGCCTCCCCAGTAACAAGAATTCTAAGACTGCTACGTGAAACTTGATAAACATTAAAACTGAGTACCTAAAAAAAGGAGGACACCAAGACAAGTAGAATGACACCAGGTACCAAACACCAGTTTCATTACATACAGAAAGTAACAGTGACTGCAAAATTATCATGGAATGATAAAAAGAAATAGCCCCAAGACTATTCTCTGTAGACAATGGAAGCAACTAGGGACTACCAAGGTGCTGGTGCCCATAAATCAAAACCCAGGGAGATGGGGAAATAGTTCATGATACAAGATTAACCCATGGTTTGAGTTTTCATACAATAAAAGAAAAGGCCATTTCCAATACAGATATTTTCCTCAGCTCATTATCTGGTTTTGTGGTGCATACTGGCATGTCACAGTTATAATGATAAACAAAATAAAAGTGCCTGTCAACCATCTAACAAATGTATGACACGTGAAGGAACTCCGCATTAAAGTCCACTGGAGTACTCTGTGACTGGTGATCTGATTGAGGACTGATGTATCCTCTGACAAGTGATCTGGGTACTGGATACAGAAGGTACTGGACACATGCATTTTATTGTAAGCCACCCCAAGCCGCCTGAGGTGGAGTTCCGCAGGATATTAAGTTGCTAAAACAAATAAATAAATAAATATATAATTTTTCATTTTAAATGTATTTGACTAGGCTGGATCCTGGAAGCATAAGAACCATCTCACAGAGAATAAGAATAAAAAACAGAGGTTTTCCGTGAGCAGGAACAATTTATTGTCCTGTGACAGCTAGATGAGCTTCCCTGATAAGACACAAAATACAGTGGACTCTAATTTGAAATTTGGGCAAGAATTGTCATTTAGTGCTGAATGGAGCAATCGCAATGAAAGCTATTTCCATCAGAAACAGATAATTTGCCTGTGCTTGGATGGTGGGAATAATTACCAGCTTTCCCACTATTTTTGCAACTTCTTGCTCAGTTATTGCAATTGTTTGGTATTTTGGGTAATTCTTCCTAAGTAGGATCAGCCACATGCCACGTACTGTTCCTTACATTCTGCTCATGTTTGCTTGTGTACAATTGGAAGTTCACTATTTCTCTTATTGGTCCTTGTTTTGGCTCTTTGTAAACTGTATTTTGACTGGTGTATTTCAAGGCCTCGTGCTTGTTTTCTGCATTCTGATGCCAGAAACTGTCATAAAATGCTGAAAACTAATGGAAATACCGGAAACTAACTCAAAGAAACTACCTAACAATATTGACAATTACTGGAAAATACTGAAAAATGGTGGACAATCACAGGCTCTGACCTCGACAACAGTGGAAGCATGTATTTCAATGAATAGTGAGGAAATAACAGTGAACAGGTGCAAGTGCTCCCAAAGGAAGGTATTTTCCAACGGGATAGGAACAGTCATTCTCGCTTCAGGTCTATTGGTATTTCTTACATACTTTTAACTGTTATTTCATTAAAAAGCCAGCATCTGAATTGGAAACGGCAAAATGCCCTTTACCTGAGTAAGGAAAAGGCATCAGGCAGCTGATTGTGTAATCTTATGTAATTGACAAATGGAGTTCAAAACCATACAGCCTGCAGCAAGGTGGCATAGCAGATAAAGGTCTACTCATTCATTTGGGAGAACACAGTTCAAGTCTTATAACTTGTGATCCTGTATAAAATGTGTTACACCTCAGCTCCTTCTCAGAATCCCATACAACATAAAACTGCGCTACTCAGTTTAAAGACTGAGTAGTAGGGAGCCTTGATTTATGTATACGAGGCTGACAAAGAAAAAACATCCATAAAGTCAAGGTTTTAGTTACTGGAAACAGTTTGGGGTGCCTAAATTTACAGCTAACCTTCAGAACTTCAGTCTGTCTTTATCTTCACTGGTATAAAAAATTCCTTTCCAATGTAAATAGCAAATAAATACCATCTTTCCTTTCTAATGTAAATAGTAAATAAATACCATCTTTCCTAAACACTTTCCAATAAATAAAAAAAAATATAACCCAATTGTCCTCTGTGTGCCCTTCATGCATATTAACTTGAGAAATAAAATAAGAAGCCTTGTTTAAAGAGGGCTATCCCTCTTCCTACCAGTATAATTCCTATATATGGATGCTATGACGCAGGAGTCACCAACCTGTGGATTGGGATCCCAAGGAAATGAAGTTCAAGCAAGGCTGACCTTATCACAGGGTGACCCGAGGTGACTGCTTTGGGCCCACTATTTTCTCTGCTTCTAGGGGGCTCACACTAGCCCCTGTTTTCACCAGGACGGAGTGCTGGGGCCCCAGACCCTCCTAAGTGAGGCCCTAAATATAAGTACCTCTAGAGCCCCATGGAGGGTGCCCTCCAGGAAGAGAACCACCAGAGTCCCCTGTTAGGTGAATGGGATTCCCCTTCTGAAAGGTGCAAACCCTCAAGATGGTAGGCAGCTGGTTCAAGGGCCCATGCCAATGTTCAAACTGCCAGGGCCCAAGCGGGAAGTTAACCACAGGTATAACAAAGAGAGCATGCTGTACGAGGTACCAGTCTGGGGACACGATAAGAAGGTTGCGGATAGACTATGTCCAATTATCAACCAATTTTGGAAACGAGTCCTGAGGCTCCCCTCGTCTACCAATTCTGCAATGTTTGCTTTGGAAGGGGGCTTCCAATCCCGAGGGGCTATCATCAAAGTGCGCCTTTTAAAATTTTGGGCGAAACTTCGTGATGCTCCAGTTACCTCTTTGCTGTCCCTGGCTATGAACGAAAAACAATCGGATGCGATTGGTGGTGTTGATTCCTGGTGGTCAGATGTTAGATCTCGGTTAGCTTTCCTGGGCTTTTCGGAAGCATCCCTAAAGGGTCTTCCTAGTACCCAAATAGTAAGGTTGCTGAAGCAACGTATCCATGACATTGAAAGACAAAAACTAAGGGTATTTACCAGTAGTGTGAACTCTGCTCCTTTTTATAAATATTTACTACCACCTTGTGGGGGGGCTTCATATATATACCAGCTTAATGATCCTGGGCTGAGACAGGCCTTCATCAGGCTGAGGCAACAGTCCATGTGCACAGCCATTTTGTTCGGGTGCTACCAGGGGGTCCCATACTCTGAGTGGTTGTGCCTTTGTGGAGGTGGGGTTGAGGACTCAGGGCACTATCTGATTTCTTGTTCTTTATATGCTGCTTTACATTGCCAACTTTAAGAAATTGTTGGATTGAATGATTCTCGACCCAAATTGCAGCAGCTGCTCTATCTTTTAGGGGATAGAATCCCGGCTAGAACTAGGTCAGTGACTTCTAATTCATCTTAATGTTTATTTTATTGTTTAGTAATTTTTGTTTATCTCTATTGGGCAACTTTTGGCCGGCTGTCGGTTATGGTTGTGTACACTTATGGGTTCATTGTTGTTTATTTCTCTGATTTGCTGTACACATTTGGCATTTGTTATGTTTGTTATAGTGTCTGTTTCTTTTATTTCTCAATCTCTGTTCCCCTGTTTTCCTTGTTCTTGTTCTTGTTTTTGTTTTTGTTTATCTTGTGTCGGCCATGGGGCCAACAAGTCAATAAAATTTACTTACTATAACAAAGAGAGTCAAGGCAGAAAGGAAGTAGTATACTAAGGTCAGAGCAGTAGAATCCTAAAGAGGTGAGAAATTAAGTAAGGCAGTAACTAGGAAACAGGCCTGCAAGGGTACCTTGTAAGAGATATAAAGGGCAAGAGCTAGAGCAGGAACAATGAGGAGGGTACGAATACCCAGAGGTCCCCAAAGGAAAGGGGTGGTGGGAATCAGATTCAGGAACAGCAAGGAACTATGATGTAAGGGAAGCAGGGTGGAGGAGAGGCGAAATAGCAACCAGAAGGAAGCAGGGAAGGAGACAGGATCCAAACAAAGGAGAAGCAAGACTAGAAGAACAAGGAGGCATGCTACAGCCAGGGGTTCAAAGAAAGCTGAAGGCAGGAGGAGGACAGGACCAAGACAAGGGGGAGCAAGACTAGAAGAAAGAGGCATGCCACAGCCTGAGATTTCAAGGTTATGGCAGGAGAAGGAGTAGCACCAGAGTAAGGCAATGCAAGGCTAGAGATAAAAGACCAAGGCAAGACAATAACCAAAGTCAGAGCCAAGACTAGCCTGGGAAGAAACCTAAACCCAAGTTGAACATGAAAAGAGAGGGAGAAGAGTTGTTCCACCGGCTTTCTCTTCCCCCGGTATCCCTTTATGTCTACTGGGAGCCAGTCAGGATGCTTGGGGGGGGAAGCGAGGTCTAGACAGACTAAATAAAGAGCAGGGTGTGGCCAAGTAGGGAGGAGACATAGGGAAGGTAGACAAACCCTCAAGAGCCTGAAACAGTGGTGCCAAAGGTTGGACACTGCTCCATGACCCCAGAGGANTGCTTGTTTTCTGCATTCTGATGCCAGAAACTGTCATAAAATGCTGAAAACTAATGGAAATACCGGAAACTAACTCAAAGAAACTACCTAACAATATTGACAATTACTGGAAAATACTGAAAAATGGTGGACAATCACAGGCTCTGACCTCGACAACAGTGGAAGCATGTATTTCAATGAATAGTGAGGAAATAACAGTGAACAGGTGCAAGTGCTCCCAAAGGAAGGTATTTTCCAACGGGATAGGAACAGTCATTCTCGCTTCAGGTCTATTGGTTTTTCTTACATACTTTTAACTGTTATTTCATTAAAAAGCCAGCATCTGAATTGGAAACGGCAAAATGCCCTTTACCTGAGTAAGGAAAAGGCATCAGGCAGCTGATTGTGTAATCTTATGTAATTGACAAATGGAGTTCAAAACCATACAGCCTGCAGCAAGGTGGCATAGCAGATAAAGGTCTACTCATTCATTTGGGAGAACACAGTTCAAGCCTTATAACTTGTGATCCTGTATAAAATGTGTTACACCTCAGCTCCTTCTCAGAATCCCATACAACATAAAACTGCGCTACTCAGTTTAAAGACTGAGTAGTAGGGAGCCTTGATTTATGTATACGAGGCTGACAAAGAAAAAACATCCATAAAGTCAAGGTTTTAGTTACTGGAAACAGTTTGGGGTGCCTAAATTTACAGCTAACCTTCAGAACTTCAGTCTGTCTTTATCTTCACTGGTATAAAAAATTCCTTTCCAATGTAAATAGCAAATAAATACCATCTTTCCTTTCTAATGTAAATAGTAAATAAATACCATCTTTCCTAAACACTTTCCAATAAATAAAAAAAAAAATAACCCAATTGTCCTCTGTGTGCCCTTCCTGCATATTAACTTGAGAAATAAAATAAGAAGCCTTGTTTAAAGAGGGCTATCCCTCTTCCTACCAGTATTATTCCTATATATGGATGCTATGACGCAGGAGTCACCAACCTGTGGATTGGGATCCCAAGGAAATGAAGTTCAAGCAAGGCTGACCTTATCACAGGGTGACCCGAGGTGACTGCTTTGGGCCCACTATTTTCTCTGCTTCTAGGGGGCTCACACTAGCCCCTGTTTTCACCAGGACGGAGTGCTGGGGCCCCAGACCCTCCTAAGTGAGGCCCTAAATATAAGTACCTCTAGAGCCCCATGGAGGGTGCCCTCCAGGGAGATGAACCACCAGAGTCCCCTGTTAGGGGAATGGGATTCCCATTCTGAAAGGTGCAAACCCTCAAGATGGTAGGCAGCTGGTTCAAGGGCCCATGCCAATGTTCAAACTGCCAGGGCCCAAGCGGGAAGTTAACCACAGGTATAACAAAGAGAGCATGCTGTACGAGGTACCAGTCTGGGGACACGATAAGAAGGTTGCGGATAGACTATGTCCAATTATCAACCAATTTTGGAAACGAGTCCTGAGGCTCCCCTCGTCTACCAATTCTGCAATGTTTGCTTTGGAAGGGGGCTTCCAATCCCGAGGGGCTATCATCAAAGTGCGCCTTTTAAAATTTTGGGCGAAACTTCGTGATGCTCCAGTTACCTCTTTGCTGTCCCTGGCTATGAACGAAAAACAATCGGATGCGATTGGTGGTGTTGATTCCTGGTGGTCAGATGTTAGATCTCGGTTAGCTTTCCTGGGCTTTTCGGAAGCATCCCTAAAGGGTCTTCCTAGTACCCAAATAGTAAGGTTGCTGAAGCAACGTATCCATGACATTGAAAGACAAAAACTAAGGGTATTTACCAGTAGTGTGAACTCTGCTCCTTTTTATAAATATTTACTACCACCTTGTGGGGGGGCTTCATATATATACCAGCTTAATGATCCTGGGCTGAGACAGGCCTTCATCAGGCTGAGGCAACAGTCCATGTGCACAGCCATTTTGTTCGGGTGCTACCAGGGGGTCCCATACTCTGAGTGGTTGTGCCTTTGTGGAGGTGGGGTTGAGGACTCAGGGCACTATCTGATTTCTTGTTCTTTATATGCTGCTTTACATTGCCAACTTTAAGAAATTGTTGGATTGAATGATTCTCGACCCAAATTGCAGCAGCTGCTCTATCTTTTAGGGGATAGAATCCCGGCTAGAACTAGGTCAGTGACTTCTAATTCATCTTAATGTTTATTTTATTGTTTAGTAATTTTTGTTTATCTCTATTGGGCAACTTTTGGCCGGCTGTCGGTTATGGTTGTGTACACTTATGGGTTCATTGTTGTTTATTTCTCTGATTTGCTGTACACATTTGGCATTTGTTATGTTTGTTATAGTGTCTGTTTCTTTTATTTCTCAATCTCTGTTCCCCTGTTTTCCTTGTTCTTGTTCTTGTTTTTGTTTTTGTTTATCTTGTGTCGGCCATGGGGCCAACAAGTCAATAAAATTTACTTACTATAACAAAGAGAGTCAAGGCAGAAAGGAAGTAGTATACTAAGGTCAGAGCAGTAGAATCCTAAAGAGGTGAGAAATTAAGTAAGGCAGTAACTAGGAAACAGGCCTGCAAGGGTACCTTGTAAGAGATATAAAGGGCAAGAGCTAGAGCAGGAACAATGAGGAGGGTACGAATACCCAGAGGTCCCCAAAGGAAAGGGGTGGTGGGAATCAGATTCAGGAACAGCAAGGAACTATGATGTAAGGGAAGCAGGGTGGAGGAGAGGCGAAATAGCAACCAGAAGGAAGCAGGGAAGGAGACAGGATCCAAACAAAGGAGAAGCAAGACTAGAAGAACAAGGAGGCATGCTACAGCCAGGGGTTCAAAGAAAGCTGAAGGCAGGAGGAGGACAGGACCAAGACAAGGGGGAGCAAGACTAGAAGAAAGAGGCATGCCACAGCCTGAGATTTCAAGGTTATGGCAGGAGAAGGAGTAGCACCAGAGTAAGGCAATGCAAGGCTAGAGATAAAAGACCAAGGCAAGACAATAACCAAAGTCAGAGCCAAGACTAGCCTGGGAAGAAACCTAAACCCAAGTTGAACATGAAAAGAGAGGGAGAAGAGTTGTTCCACCGGCTTTCTCTTCCCCCGGTATCCCTTTATGTCTACTGGGAGCCAGTCAGGATGCTTGGGGGGGGAAGCGAGGTCTAGACAGACTAAATAAAGAGCAGGGTGTGGCCAAGTAGGGAGGAGACATAGGGAAGGTAGACAAACCCTCAAGAGCCTGAAACAGTGGTGCCAAAGGTTGGACACTGCTCCATGACCCCAGAGGACAAGTCAAGGGCTTGAGGCCAGTCCTAGTCCCATATTTTATCTTTGCCCTCAGCAGGGGTGGCTGGTGGGTTTTGATGTTGGAGGGGCACTGGGGCAGTAAGGATGGCGGGTCTAGGGGCGGAGCCTAGCCTAGGGGTGATGCCAGGGATACGGTAGGCAGAGCCAGGGATACGGTAGGCGGAGTCAGGGCATAACCCAGCCAGCAGCAAGGAGTTCCCAGGGTTAACATTGGATGGGCATTACATTACTTAATGCAGCAATTTCAGTTATGCAGGTTATATTCACCTCCTCTACCAGGTTGAAAAGCAGGCAGATCACCAGATTAACAGTTACATCTCATGATTTCAAAACTTCAATTTTATCACAAACATCACATTTCTAGCATTTTGAACACCCATAAGATCACCAGACTAACCATTACATCTCACAATTTCAAAACCTCAATTGAATCACGGGGCATTAAATACTAATTCCCCCTCACCCTCTGCTGCGTGTGTGTTTGGGGGGGGG
>QEPC01006382.1:2807889-2824365 GCA_003113815.1 Sphenodon punctatus
CTCGCCACCTTTCCCGACACCTGCTAGAACTTGCCTTCAATATTTACTGTCTGCCCTCCCCGCAGACTCCTGCCTAACTGGAACCAAGACAAGCATGTGCACCTGAGACTTCACATCCGCTGAATGTTATTTATCCCATGTCTCTCCCTATGTCCCCTCTCCTTGTCTCCCCCCTCCATGTCTATTAGATTGTAAGCCGTAGTCAGGGACAGCATCTATCTTACCGTTCTGTAAAGCACCAGGTACATAGCTTGCGTTATACAAATGCTATTTTTTTAAATAATAATAATAATAATAATAATAATCTCCCTGCCATACCCAGGATGAAAACCTGACTGAAATGGGTGCAGAAATCTGAAAGCATTGAGATGAGTCTGGAGCTGTTGGGCAACCACCCATTCAGGCTGATAGCTGGCTGGGGAGTCAGCGTCTAAACATGGTTTCTAAAGCAAGGGCTGGATTACCACAGTTTTAGGAGTTTCTGACACTCTCCCCTCCTGTAGGGAAGCTCTGACAACCCCAGTCAACAATGGCCTCAACGTCTCCCCACCGGCTTCACCAGCCAGGACAGGTAAGGATCTAATTCACAACTGGGTGCCCTTATCACCCCAAGTACCTCCCTCGCATTGACGGCTGATACCAATTGAAACTGATCTAAATAAACAAGACTGAGCTTCCATAGCCTTAAATTCTGACTCTGCAGTTGAAATGGCAGCACTCAAAGTCATGGTGAATATGAGCAATTTTGTCTGCAAAGTAATTTTAAAAAATGTCACCGTGGGCATTAGATGACTCCATTTCCTGGTGGAGACAGGCCAGGGTAACGAGACTCTCACAGGCCCCTCACCACATGAAACAGCTCTGCTGGACGAGACTTTGCAGCCACTATAAGAAAGCTTTTGTCGCCACCATCACTGCCACAGCATAGTCCTTCCAAAATGATCTGTGCCACAATCAGTTGGCTTTAGCATGAGCTGAGCACCACCTGTGCTCTAAACACCTACCCTCCTGCTTCAATTGCCTCAGGGCCTCCATATACCGGAGACCTGTGCTGATGAAGCAGTGGGAGTGGATGTCTGTGTGCAACTGTGTCGACGGCAGTGGTCAATGATATGGCTGAATGTAGAAGTCAGGGTCCAAGATATTGGGATGCTCTTATCCTGTGACGTTTTTTGAAGCCTCCCATAGGAAGAGAAGTCCTGGTCCTGAGTTTCTTCTACTATGATTTTCATACAAAACGTTGGAATGTCTTTCGTTCTGCTTGCTTTACAAGCTGGACTCACAAGGAAAGTTTGTAGCTATTGTATGGACAAATTAAACAACCACAACAAACACATTATTGCTGATGCCTATGCCAATAAGGTTTGGACTCCTCTTAGTACAACACATAAAGTACCCAACTGAATGAGAACCAAGAGTCCCATGGATGAATATATGATTAATGGATAGTGAATAATGTAGTCAGTTGCTCAGGCATTACAGAGAGCTGGGTATTTATTTACTGGAACACAGTGACAAATGGCTCTGCTTTTGAAGATTTTTCTCTGACTAGAGTCAACTGTTTTCCAGATTACACTACTAGCTACTTTTAAAAGAATCTATGATTCTTGTAGAGTAAATGCAAAGGAAGCTCTTGAAACGGTTAACCCTTCCCTCAATGTCTGGTGAGGTTTTATATATGGAGTTTGGTTTAATGTTTGCCTCATTTAGTCAACATGAATGAGTAACTGAGGAGTAGCCCTACCTGAATGGATGTGGGGTCCTCTCAAGGCAGGATGCATCATACTTCAAAAAATTATCTGTGCGGTGATTGCTTAGGATTTGACTCATTAGCATGAAGCAGCACTGCACGGAATGAAAATGAAAACACCCCAAGGCTCATGAGGAAAGGAGATAAAAGGAGAACACGGAGATTTACAATGCTGCCTAACCATCCTGTGAATTTTCCTTTTAATGAAATCACTTTCAACTGTACTGCACCTAGTGCAGCTGTCAGAGCTCAGCGTCATAAGGCAGCAGGAGCACAGACAACGGGTCTTATAGCTGTGGCGAGATGTGGATGCCTTTGTTAACTAATTTATTTTAATACATATTTAACATAAATAAAATAAAACTGAAGGGAATTTGAAGTCTGCTTGGAATTTATTTATTTTTTAAACCCAAAAATGTATGCCCACCCTTCCTAGGAAGCAGAATGCTGTTGAGATTAGGTAGATTTCCTTGTACAAGTACATGTTACAATGATCCTGCTGGACTGCCCTGCTTTTACCTCAAAATCCTATAGTCCTGCATTTTATTCTGTCAGCCCTGCTTTCTGGAGGATGGAGATGGTTCCTCAAATGCTGCTGCCAGAGTGGGGTGGCCCTTGTTCGTTGCTGCCACCTACCACCTCCACAGCAGGGAGGCAGGGGTTTCAACTGATTCTTCCATGCTGCCTTCAAACCACTGATTGTGAGAGTTTATGAAAGCAAGAATCAGAGAAAGACTTTGTGGGTGGTTTTAGATGAGATGCTACTCCGCATGGCGATCCATGAGCCACAGAGCCCACCGGGGGTGGGGGGTGGGGGAGTGCATGCTCCCACGAGTCATGGCCACACATGAACCACTGACAGGAAATCTGGAGTGCTCTGTGCGGGGCAAGCCAAATACCTCCATGGCAACAGGCAGCCACAGAGCCCTTGCCCATATGAATTGGGGCAGCCAGCTACACCAGCAGACTGGTCCACCACCCATAGGCACTGTGGGCAGGGAACATGGCCTTTGCCACAAGAACTGGCAGTGAACGCTGGGGGAACCTGGCTTCCCCAGTGCCCATGCTGGGGACATTTCAATTGCAAAGTCCAGCCCTGTATGATTCCACTGACCCCTCCACCCCCTATGGTCTGTGGTAGGGTGAGGGCAGTCTCCATGGCTAGAATAGCCATACTGGGATTCAGCTGTTTGAATCGCTCCTCATGCACTCCACCTAAGTAGGTGCTCCATGGTAGTGCCATCAGTAACCACACACTCCAATTACCTTGCCTGCTTTTTTAAAAACACCCCGTATGTGCGTGCAAGTGTAAGCACGTGTGCACGTACAAAAAAGAAAGAGAGAGAGAAAGAAAGAGAGAAAGAGAAAGTGTCTGAGACATGATGACAAGTCACTGTTAGTTACGTTTATTGGGATACTAGCATAATTGTGAGCCATCATAAGACAATAAAAAAAATAATACATACATACATTAATATACAAAAGAAAAAAAATACAATACTATTCCCACAAAACAATATCCAATACTATTCCCACAAAACCTAGGTAGCCAAAACCAAACACCATCGCCTAATAGTCTAGTAACACAGTCAATCTCTTAATAAAGAACTCTTTGTTTTGTTGGAAAATCCATATAATCTTTTCTTGACTAGAAAAAAAATTCAAACAAGCAGGAAATGGGTACAAATATTTATTTATTTATTTATTTATTTATTATTTATTTATTCAATTTATATGCCGCCCCCTCCTGCCTCAGGCATCTCAGGGTGGCTCACAAAATATTAAAACATTTAAAATATTAAAACATTAAAATAAACCATATTAATTTCAGTTAAAACAATATAAAATCCCATCCCCCATCCTAACCCAATCCACCCACCCCATCTCCCTCGGGAAAGGCCTGGAGGAACAGTAAGGTCTTACATTGTCTTTGGTAACAGGGGAGGTTGGCAGTCAAGAGGATCTCCAAATGGGAGGGAGTTCCACAGCCGCGGCACAGCCATGGAGAATGCCCTCCTCAAAGTAGACACCCGGGAAACCTGGGGAACCCTGAGGAGGGCACCCCCAGCTTACCGCAGGGGCCACTCCAGGACCCGGAGGGTGAGGCCGTGCTGCAGATAGCCCAAACCGTTTAAGGCTTAAAAGGTCAGCACCAATGCCTTGAATTGAGCTTGGAAACCACCAGTGCAGAGAGCGAAGCACCGGTGTTATATGCTCGCCTCAGCCCGTCCCCGTTAAGAGATGGGCCACTGCATTCTGCACCAGCTGCAGTTTCCGAACCAATACCAAGGGTAGCCTCACATAGAGCACGTTGCAGTAATCCACTCTCGAGGTAATAAAAGCATGGATGACTGTGGCCAGATCTGAGTCTGAGATGTACAGCATAAGCCGACACACCAGATATAACTGGTGAAATGCTCCTTTCACCACAGCCATCACTTGAGCATCCAGGTGGAGCTGTGGGTCCAGGAGCACCCCCAGACTCTGGACCTGAGAAACCAGGGGGGGAGCATACCCCATAAATGATGGGGACCAGCACCACCCCTGCCTTTCCCACAACCATCACCTCCGTCTTGTCAGGATTTAGTCTCAGGCGGCTCACCCTCATCCAATCCCCTACAGTGGACAAACACCGGGTAAGCACCAAGACTGCAGGGCCTGAGTCGGAGGAAAATGAAAGATATAGCTGGTTGTCATCAGCATATTGATGACAACTCACTCCATACTCCCTAACAACCTCTCCCAAAGGCTGCATATACTAATTGAATAGGAGAGGGGATAGGATGGAACCCTGCGGTACTCCACACGTGAGGCCCTGGGGGGGAAGATGAAATCTCCTCCAGCACCACACGCTGGGTTCTCCTGGCCAGGAATGAGCAGAACCATTCAAGAACAGTCCTGCCAATTCCTGACTGGTCCCGCAACTGAGTCACCAACAACTTATGATCAACGGTATCAAATTCAGCTGAGAGATCTAACAAGATCAACAGGGTTGAACAACCCCAGTCTAACTCATGGGAGAGGTCATCGGCCAAGGCCACAAGTGCAGTCTCCGTACCACAACCCGGATGAAAGCCTGACTGCGAGGGATCGAGAAAATTAATCTGGTCCAAATGCCCCTGAAGCTGCTGAGCCACCACCCATTCAATAACCTTCCCTAAAAGGGGAAGGTTAGAGACTGGCCAATAACTGGCAAGGACATCAATGTCCAAAGATGGCTTCTTGAACAGGGGCCACACCACCACCTTCTTGAGACAGCCCAGCACCCTGCCCTCCCCAAGGAAGGCATTGACTATCCCTGCCTGCAACGGCCCCAATGTCTCCCGACTAGCTTAACCATCCAGGACAGGCATGGATCTAATTCAGAATTGCTGGTCCAAACAGTCCCAAGAGCATCCCCTGCATCTGAGAGAGACACCATCCAAAACTCATCCCACAAAACAGGACCAGATGGGGCTTCCACTGCCTCAGACCCGTTCTCTGCTAAAAAAGTTGTATCAAAACCGTGGTGAATTTGAGTGATTTTATCCACAAAAAGTCCACAAACAAATCACAGTGAGCATTTGATGGTTCCACGTCCAGGTGGAGGGAGACTGGACTGAACAGCCCCCTCAGCACCCGGAACAGCTCAGCCCAGTGGGACTTAATGGACGCAAAGTGGGCAGCAAAGTAAACCTTCTTCGCTGTCCGCACCGCTACGGCATAGGTACGTAACCAGACTCTATGCCGCAACCGGTCCACTTCAGTACGTGAGTGACACCATCATCACTCTAACCAATGCCCTTCCTGCTTTATCTGTCGCAGCTCACCTGTATACCATGTGGAGCTGCGTTGTCAGCATTTCGGGAGCGGACGCCTGGGAGCCACACAGTCGATGGCCTCCGTCAGCCTGATATTCCACCTAAACATGAAGTCATCGAGTGAACGGCCATCAAGGTCAGAGGAAATATCCCCTAGGACAAACTGAACTTTTCAGGTTTCATAAGCCTTTGGGGGCAAACCAACTTAACTGGTTCCACACCCTCCCCAGGGCCGACATGTGCCAGAATATCCGCCTGGAGGAGATAATGATCCGTCCTAGACAAGGCACCGTTGATATCTCCCCCACCAGTGGATCCCCCGCCTCAAGGCCTGTGCAAAATATCATGTCCAGGGTATGTCCTCCAGCATGTGTGGGGCCCACTACTCTCTGAGACAGGCTCATGGTTGCTATGGCAGCCATGGACCCATGCTCCACCCCTCCAAGACTGGCGTCGGCATGGATATTGAAGTCCCCAAGAACTATCGTCCTGGGAGATCGCAAGATCACCTCCGACAGCAGCTCGGTCAGCATGTGTAGGGAGGCTGCTGTACAGGTGGGTGCCTGGTATATCATCCCTACCCTGTCTCTGGCCAAATCCAAACTCAAATGGAGACCCTCTATACCTATGATAGATTGCACAGGAAATCTCCTGATGGACCAGGCATCCTTAAAAATAATGGCTACACCGCACACACACACACCCCCGTCCCTCCAGCCATGGCTGATGCTGCACAGAGTACCCGGCTGGAACAAGATCAGCCAGTATAGGCCCTGATTCATTGTCCAGCCAGGTCTCTGTGATACATGCGAGGTCAGCCGCCTGGTCCAGGATCATCTCCGAGACTGCAGTTGACTTATTCACTACCGACCTCGCATTTATCAGCATCAAGCCGAGGCTAGGGGTCCTCTTATCCCTAATCAGCTCACCACCTGCCTGGGGCCCAGTGAGCGGGACAGAAACACACCATCTGTCCTTTCTCACAGATCGAACCCGCCTCCCAGAAGAACCATAATTCCCCCGGCCCAGAACAACTTCTATGGCTGCAGACCCACCCGCGATCTGCTCCACCGACACCCCCCCCAGAGGCCTCCTCACCAGCCCCCTCTAAGAGCATCATAAATCAGGTACTCTAGAACATAATGAACCAAATCCTCAAGGATTATTTTACAAAATGGACATTTCCATTCTGCTTTGGGAATACCTCAATGATGACCCTCAACCATTGCCATAGCAGACTGTTCCAATTTAAGTCGAATTAGAGCATTTCTACGTGATGGTAAAAGATCCATAGAAAAATAACTGGCCATCCCATCCTGAACAAGTCACTAAAGGGGAGTTATCAGTCTGTTTGAATATCCTACCCAAGTAAAGGGGCAGGGCTTTTTAGTAAGTATCTTTGAAAATACAAAATGGTGAGAGGTTTTTACAAAGGAAGGGCAATCTTTACTAATTTGAATCATTGCCTTTTATTTTCATCATTACAGTAATTATAAATTGGAAAAAAATAATTATTTGGCATGTCTTGTAATTTTCAGGAAAAACTGAGCTATTAAAATAAATACACAGATGACACCAAACAGGGGTTTTCAGAAGAACTCAAATATGCCACCAACACCAACTGCCTTTACCATCTGCACATGGGGTGACTTTTTCACATCCAACACTTTGTTTCAATGGATAAAAACAGATTTGACAGTGGATCACTGTGGCCCACTCTGGCATGATTTGGCCCAGACCGCACAGGCATGTATGTGCAGGTGCTGCCAGTTGTTGGCTTGGGTTTACCTTGAGCTGTGTTGGTGGTTAGTCCAGGCTCTGGCCTCAGGAAGCCCCCAAAATCTTAGCCCAGGCTAAGGCCTGCCTGCCTGAGCCAAAGTTGGCTACAGTGGGTAGGGATGGACGAATGTGGCTCTGATGTTCGGAGTTTGGGCTGAACTTGGCCTGTTCGGACGACCAAACTGAATGTCCGAACCGAACGCTTGAACAGCCGAACAGTTCAGAAAAGTTTGGATGAGTTTGGATGAGTTCGGGGGTGGGAAAAGTGTGACTGGAAGGCAGGAAAAACGTGACTGGAAGTGGGAGGCAGCTGAGGAGCAGACTTCCTGGCAACAGGGGTGGAGACCAGGGGTGGTTTCAGGGTCAAACAAAAAAATAATAATTCAAATTCGGTTTTGGTTTCGGTATCGATAGCACTATTTTCGGTTGTTCAGCTAAGTTCAGCCGAACCGAACTCTACCGAACCAAACAGCCGAACCCGAACTCGGATTTCAGACCGAACGACTGAACATCCAAACATCCGAACCGCGTTCTGTTCGTCCATCCCTAAAAGTGGGCTATTGTGTATGTTTTCCAGATTGGGGACAGTCACAGCCAGCCACCATGGGTGGCCGACATTGGCTGCCATGGATGCCTGTTATGGTGGGGGGCAGGATACTGGGTGCTGGGAGCAGCATGGGGCAAGGCCACCTGGCTGCACATCTGTTGTGTCCCTCCCTAGGCTGTGCAGGTGATGGGACAGTGGCCTGGCTGCGGGCACATACATTTAGTGTCCTGATATTGCCAGGACCATGTCCACTGTGGATTTCTGGTCCAGGCCAGGTCATGGCTTCACACACACCAGTCCTGTATGAACTGCACAACTGGCCCCAATTATAGCTATGTCCTTGTGTAGAAAGTCAGGAAGCCAGTCTCTCTATTGAATCCATTGCTTTTGGTATCAAGTAGTGTTATAAATTTTAGTTCCCAAACTTTTCTTAAGGGTGTTGTATCATCCCTAAAAGGGACCTGTAGGGTCCTGTACAACTCTTTTAAAAGACAGGCCTGGATATCATCTGAACTACTTAGCCTCTAAAAACAATGGAGCAAGAGATATTGGCTTCATGACTGGACGCAACAGCCTTTAATCCATTGTTTACCCACCACTGTCTTACAACAGCTTAAATTGCTAATTGTCCACTTCTTTTCAATCGGCCACCTCAAGGCCTGTCCAAAATTGAACATGTTCACATCTAGTGACTACAAGAAGGGTTGTGCACCAGGGCCCATTGTCATTTTTCATTTTTGTTATTGTTTTCATTATTAAAATGTGTTGTTTTTGTTTTCTTTAATAATGAAATGTTTTTTATTATCATTGTCGTTATTGGTATCGGTACCGATTTCAAATGAAGATTTAATTTTTGGTATCAGTATCGATTTGGTTTGCCAATGAAAAATTATTGTCAGAAGTTGAACTCCTTCCCCTTCTCATTGTGATACAGAAAGAACTGCAATCATATATAGTGTACAAAATACGTAGTTTTATTTATATAATATCTAGAGAATCTAAGCTAACTGTAACTTATGTATAATACAAAATATTCCTATCCTATAATCCTAATATATATAATAAAACAGCCTAGTATCTAAATATCTAATCTATATCTGTATAATATATGGATAAGGGGAGACAGACAGGAGAAGGGAAAAGGAAAACTCAGAGATATCTATCTATCTATCTATCTATCTATCTATCTATCTATCTATCTATCTATCTATCTATCTATCTATCTATCTCCCCCATCCCATATCTATCTATCTATCTATCTATCTATCTATCTATCTATCTATCTATCTATCTATCTATCTATCTATCAACCTGATGGACGTATCCCTGACCATTCCTCAATGCCTCTGCTTCCCAGACGGACTCTGAGAGGACTCTGGGGGAGGGCACTGCTATCCTTTATATCGTAGGGCTGGGCTGCTTCACTCTGTGTTAGCTCTCTTGCTTGTCAGTGTGTGTTTTCAGAAGCTGCTGGTGTTTGCACTAGAAATCCTCCCATGGCAGCTTGTGCAAAGCATGCTGACAAGCAAGAGAACTAACACAGAGTGGAGCAGCCTAGCCCTACAATGTAAAAGGTTGCAGTGCCCTCCCCCAGAGTCTTCCCAGAGTCCGTCTGGGAGGCAGAGGCATTGAGGAATCATAGGGTGCCATTCAACTGCTGGGACCTGCTTGCGCTACTCATTGGTCAGGGATACATCCATCAGATCCTTCCCCTTCCAGTTCAAGTGTTCAACACTATTTCTGGCTCCGAGATGTCTGCTCCCTCCTCCCCTCTCCACGTTTCCCTCCAAAACACGCCTGCCAGGTTTCCAGGCAATAACAAAATTAATGATGACTTTCATTATCGTTATTGATTTTGTTATTATTTTTGTTGTTTTTGTTATTGTAATAACAAAAACAATAATAATAATTTTTGTTTTCATTGTTGATATAACAAAAACGACATGCAAACCCATAGCAGGAAGAAACTCTGTGAGCATGCAAGCCTAAACCCAATTCCTAAGTTCTCAATACATCCCCTTGTTCACTGAGGGAAATCTATTAGTAGCTATAATTGTGAGCGACCCTGAGCCTCTGGGAAGGTAGGCATATAAATTTAAATCAATCAATCATCTATATACTGCTGCCCCATTCTGGAGTAAAGTTTACTAAACTGCCGAAACTAGCTATGTATCTTAAACCTTTACACCACAAGCACTTTCTTTTGCTTCTGCAGAAATCAACTTTAAGGTATCAATTTTAATTTCTTCTGTTTTCTGAAATATTTATTTAACTTAACAAATATTATTCCTTTACATCTGGCAATTATAACAGTCTCATTTCTTTAACCAAAAATAAAATACGATATGTGGTTGTAATTGCTTCCTAAAGTTCACTTGGAATGTATGGGAAAACTGAATGAAAGAAGATGAGGTAGATGAAGTTAATAAACATGTCTACAAACCTCTGCTGCAAGTTTTGCTGTAAATTTTGCAAACTTTGCTGCTTATCTGTGGGACCGCCTCAACCTCCGTGTCCTGGGCCAGCACCTGCGGTTGTCCGGGGGTGGCTTTTTGGAGGTTCCCTGGGTGGGTTTTCCGGGTGGTGACCTCTGAGAGGGTGTTCTCAGTCGCCGCACCTCGGCTGTGGAACTCCCTCCTGCTGGAGAGCTGCCTCTCTCCAGATCTCCCCTCCTTTCAAAAACATTGTAAGACCTGGATGTTCCACCAGGTGTTTGGCAAGGGAGACGGGGAGTGGGTGGGGGGATGTTTTGGTTTTCTTTTTGTTTTGTTATGGGGACATTGCTGGGTTTAGTTGGCCTCTTTTAATGTTAGATTTTAATTATTTATATTGTTTTTACTATGTGCATTTTTATTTGTTGCACACCGGCCTGAGCTGCCATTTGGCAGGAGAGGGCGAGTTAAAAATATTGTAAATAAATAAATAAATAAAAATATTCAAGTACCTTCTCATCTAAAAACATTCAGAAGTGTGTGTTTCAGCTCAGGTAACAAGACCACTATGACACTGGCCCTTGAAGGATCAGGCCCAGAGTAGGGCTGAATAAGTCCTTTCAGGGATGCCATTGCCTTTCTCACTGAGCAGGTTTTGAGGCAAGCATTGGAAGAGGTTAATGGAGACAGGATAATGAGTCAATTGACAGGGCTAATCAACCCCAGCTGGTGCTGGGCAAGGGACTGATGGACAGCTGGGAAGAAAGGCCATAAAAATTGTGTGTTGTGGCTCAGATGAGAGAGATTACCAGGGAGAAGCAAAACCTACAGCTTGCTTCAGAGGTCACCTCTTGGTAAGTCCAGCTAGGGTAGCCAGATATGCAAATTTTAGAAGATACATGAGAAATACAGGTTTCAGGGTTCCATTGGAGCCAGTGCAGACCTGCAAGGCTGAAACCTGTATTTCTCATAAGTATCCTTTAAAATTTGCATATCTGGCCACCCAGCCAAATGGTCCAGAAAACTGGGTTTGCCCAAGGTCGTGCCTCAACACAGGGCTTTGCTCTGGCAGAGAGCTGAGACAGTGGTCTTGGAGGATTAAGAGTAGGACTGGTTCTTAACACATTTTTGTGAGAATTGATAATTGAGAAAATCCTAGTTCTCAACACTTTCTTGGTTGAGAATTTTTCTTGATATGTCATTTACCATTTCCATTTACTGTGTACTGCATTTGATCTGGTAACACGTATGTGCCACCGCCATGGTGGCTATTTTGCACATGCACATTACTGGGAAGAACATGATACATGGTAAACTGTAATGGTAAACAGTAACGGTAAACAATATACTGAGAAAAATTCTTGACCAAGATATCAAACCATTATCGAGATCGTCCTGAGATCTCGATAAAAGTTCTAAATTCTTGCAAAATTTTTGTAAGAAAGGAATTGATTCTCATTTCAGCCCTATTTGAGAGGCTAGAACAGGCTTGCTTAGACTCAAGGAATGAGAGATAAAGTAAAACAATATTCCCTAGTTTGTGTTTGTCATTCCCTCCTTTCTCTCATACATCTCGATGCAAAATATTTTTAGTACTTATGCGCCTTTCCTTGACTCTTATGCCAACATACCCAGTTTGTAATTTTCCTGTACTTTAACTGTGCAGTACTGTGGCAGATTGACTATGCTGAAGTTTGACAGTATCGTAAAGCTCAAGAATCTTCTTTAATAAAGTTGTTTAGGCTGTAGACTCTCCAATGAATCTCCTTCCAAATCCACTATCAGAACAGCAACTGGCACAGGCAGTGGATGCAGATGGATCAGAAGGGTCAGTGACACAGCTTTGTACTGTAGACCTAACATTCATTATCTGTTTCCATAAGCATGCCAACCCCAAGGCAAGCTGCTGGTGGAGACACTATCTGCATTTCATTGTGCATGTCTATTCTAGTGTCCCCATTACCATGGTATCCATATACAATAGGGATGTGTAGACGCGGTTCAGGAGTTCGGGGTTCAGCCCAAACTCGGGGTGTTTGGACTGTTTGCGAACACCCCGAATCTGAACTGCCCCCCGCCAGAACTGGTCGAACAAAGTTTGGGTTCTGAACTTGTTTGGGCGGGGGCAGGGGACAGGGGGAACCCGGTTTTCCCTCCCCCCTCCAGGCTGTGAGGGGGTAGGGAAAACCGGGTCCCCTCCCAAACGGGTTCAGCCCCCCTGAACCCGTTCGGCCCAAACAGCCAGAACACAAACGGTTTAAGGGGGGCCGAATCCCAAAAAGGCCAAACCCCGAACCCCCCGGTGTTCGCACATCCCTGATATACAAGGCTCTTCAGACGAAAGGAGAAATGACTTGGTAAATGAAGTAAAGGCAAACTCAAGCAATTTTTACTAGGTACCAAACGTTTGGTCTGGAAAGAGGCAAATGATGTAGTATAGTACCAAAAAATATCTACTGGCTCACTTCTCTAAAACATGTCCAACTTTTTCCTGTTGAGAAGAAATAGAAGATAGCATAGTGGGCATATTGATAAAGCAAATAGCCAAATATAAAGAAATATAGGAAATAAAAATGTTACCAAATTACCAAAATCTTGAAATCAATAATAGGAAGGATGTGGGTGCCTCAGAAATTCCTTTGATTAAACTGATGATATATTATCACAAGCTGTGTCTGCTAGTATGGACTGTCCATGTTGATCATGGACAGTCAAACACATTCCATGTTATTATAGAATTAGGAGCCTTCATGGATAGTGGCCAGTTTCTTATCTGTATTATCCAGCGTAATTTCAATAGGACATATGACAATATATTTATACGGCAAAGACAAGAATGTGTGTGATTCACCATCCAAATTGGAGAGAATCCTCCAATACTATCAATTTCCATAGTTACAAGATTGAAACAAACATCCTCTTACTTCCCCAGCAACCAATATGGCTTTGGTTTATAAGTGCATATGGATGAGGTGTCTGTCTGAGGCAGTAACATGCATTTTGTGCCAACTGAATCTTGGCATGAAACTGTTCACACAGCGCTGGAATGTTACATCCCCACTGAAGTTAGAGAGTGTGGCTCAGACACAAAATGCATTATGATGTCAAACAACTGTTTTTTAAAAAATAAACAAAAAAACAAACAAACCCCAACACACACACACAGACACTGCCTAGAGCTGAATAGTAGAATATAATGCAGTTATAAGATTTATGTAAAAGAATTTTAGGAGGGGCAATGGAAAAAAAAGCTTTAAAGGAATCAAGCAGGATTTGATCAAAAATACTCTTTAAACAACAGTGAATGAGATCCTTAAAACAGGATTTGAATAGCTTGTAGGAAGTAACAGAGAATGATGAATCTCCTTTTCCATAGAGTTTTAAAATCGACACATCAGACTCTACAAGACTATTCCACAAGGGTATTGCAGATTTTTAAGTATACATATCAGTGCAACTTAGATTCTTATAATAAAATTAAAACCTTTGTACTGGATTCTAGTGGACACCAATGTGGTGTGATGCTTGGTGGCTAAGATTAGCTGTCTTAGGGTGGAAGGAGAGGGATCACAAAGTTGACTGTGAGACATAATCTGTCAGGAGCCTTGAGACTTCCTGAAAGTTCATAACGTGTACAGATTTGGCCAAGGAAGCATATGGTTGAATGCTTGATTTAGCACATCCCCAAGGAAGCCTCTTGCTAGCTGTGCTCATGGTGCTATGAGAACTTTGTAGAACTGTGGTGCCTCAGCTGCTCTCTCCTAGCAGAAGTCCTTTGGGAAGATGACAGTGCAGTCACCATGCCTTCCCCATAGAAGGGGAAATGTCCCTGGGGATCAGCTACCAGTCAGGTGAATTAAAGTAAAAGACTCTAGGTGTACAAAGGAGGAAAATAAAAATATTGCCTTCTTTTGTATTAGCATGAGACTGTGGAATTGATGCAAGTTGATATTCTGAATGTTATTGGAAATAAAATCACATTCTCCAATGTATGAAAAAGAAAAAGAGGCACTTATGTCCAGTCAACTGCAAAGCTCCCTAACGGATAACTCACAGTTCCAGTGTCAGCTAGAAAAGATTAAGTACATGAATGAAGACAAGAAAAATTAGCTAAACTTGTGCTGTTTTGTCCCCTTTTCTTTTTTTCCTACACAAGATGCCTTACCAAGTAAAACTAGCCATTATGATCTGGAGGATGGATTGTGATTGGCCTTTGGAAGATGGAGACAATATGTTTTCTAGGCCTGAAATGACAAATCACAGAGAATGCTGTTTCCATCAGAAACAGGTCATTCGCCTTCATTCATCCGACAGAGACTTACCAGCTTTACCGCTGTTTTCACCATTTGTTGTTATTTTTCACAAGTTAAACAGAGCTGCTACAGGGCTGATTCCAAGCCTCATGTGTACCAGGTGCACCCCCACCCTCCCAAAGGGGCTGTGGAGGCACAAAAGGGATGGCTAAACACTGGGGAAGTGGTGGAAAGTGCCGTAAAATCCTGTAAAAATCATTGAAAGTGCTGCAAAAGTGATAAAAAGTGACAAAATATCACTGGTGCCAATATCGACAATGGCAGAAGCATGGATCAACTGGAGTCTGACAAAGTACTGGAAACTTGAAAGTGCTCTCAAAAGATCAGCATGTCCCTGTGGAATGGGAACACTTGCTCTTGTGGGTCCGAATCCTCTCTTCCACAGCCCGTGCAAAGAGCCAGTCAAATTCATAGTTTCTGTGCTCTTACAGGAGCACATCACCTTTTGAAAGGCATGGACAGAATATGGAACCAAGGTTGCATGGACAGGGCAAGCCCCAGGAATGTATGAAGGATGACCACCCTTGGTTCTGAGAAAATACTAGGGTGCCAAATTCTCTGAGCCCTGTGTAACACAGTGGAACAACAGCCAAATTTTGGTGTTCTCTGCCAAAATGTCAGTGGAGGGGACATCTCTGCTAGAATCTGTCCCAGAGTGGCTTTGGGTTCAAGCTAACACGACCTATGCAGCAAACTGTGCTATCTAATTGAAAGGAATGGGCAAGGACTTGTGTTCACTAAGTCTTCCCCATTGCCATCAATGGAGAAAACACAGTAAACATGGGCCCCTGGGCATGAGGTCCTCAAACCCGTCTGCACTACATAAGTCTAGGAGAGACTGTGGGTGCCACAGTTTCCTAAAACATATCATCTTCTGAATCCCTTTGTGGCTCTTTCAGATTGGTGCAGCACTGCACTCTCCCAATGTTCTGCTATGAACAAAACTAATACAATGCGATTGCAATTTCTGGCCCTGTGCTTTATACACTAACCTCCAATGGACAATAGAAGCATGAGAGAAAGAAAGTGACATGTCTCCTGGCATAGGAAAGAGGTCACTATGGTCAAAGAGTCCCTATGGCCAAAGAGTACGTAGTTTCTGAAGCAAGAAGAAAGGCATTGTCAAATGAAGTTTCCAAGATTTCCATTTGCAGAGATTCCTAGTTTATAGAAATCCCTGTCTTGCTCTGTAAGTAAACATAAATAAAGTTGATTTGAGTGTCAGTTTATATCCTATTAGTATTCAGGAATACATTATCATAAAAATTCCATAGCCCAAAACCCTCCGGTTTACAAAAAGAGTTAAGGCTCTTGCAAATTCAATCATGCACTAAAAAGCATGGAAATTGCAAGTTAAGGCACCTGCCATATATCCCTTAGCAGTAAAGACATAGCACAGCCTCACATATTGTGCTCACTTACAACTTAGACTCCATGCACCCACGCTTTTCCTTTGTCTAAAGCTGGGGACAGGAGGGCATGAGCTGCCACCTCACCCCCTCCGTTTCCTCTTTAAAAAAGAGAGAACTTCGGAGTCCTGGTCCCGCCCCTTCTCCCCATCTAATTTACTTGGTCCGAACCCTTTAACAAAGAACTCGGAACTCCTGACTTCCAGCCTCTCCACCCCACTCTAATCCAGTAGGCTGCATTCCCTTCACAAGCAACTCAATAGTCCTGGTTCTTAGCTTGTTCACCTCTCCCTTGTAACTCAGCTCCCAACCTTGTCAACGCAGACGTCCTGGGTCCACGTTGCCCCTCTAACCCCCACTCCCCTCACAGAGAACTCAAAAGCTCTGGTAGAAATGCAATGTTTGTCTGTATGTGTCATATGAAAAAGAAGTAAGGGTGTGTGTGG
>QEPC01006382.1:2826355-2872403 GCA_003113815.1 Sphenodon punctatus
TCTCTAAAGCCAAGAGCCCAGTCAGTTTCCTTATGGCTGAGAAAACCAGAACTTCTGGACCTTGTTTTAGGGTAAGATGAATAGTTTAGGAACTCAACAATAGAAGTTAGGAATGTGTTATATTTACCTTTGATTTCTAATTACCACTCTGTTTAACTATCTTGTTTATGTAATCAATAAACTGACTTCTTATTTCATAAAGAAGTGGAAAGAGTCTTACATTGGAACACAAGTGAGCTACAAGAGTCCTCAAGCTCTTGCAAACCCAGAGAGTAAAGAGTCTGGAAACGGGAAGGATTGGGTCCTTGTGTGACAAGAAGTTTCATTGTGGCACACCTTGAATTAGCCAGTGAGAGAAACTGATTCAAGAGAACTGTGCGCAAGGGAAACTAAGTCACTCAAACCCATTAAAGTGGGGGTGCGGACTCCCCAACCCATGACAGGAAGGGTGCCTGATTGTCTCAAAATTGTAGTTCTCTGTCCCCTGGTCCAGAAATCATTTCTTGATGTTGCCTACCATGCCAGCTATCACCCCGCCTCTAGTCTTCCCTTTTTAGGGAAGGTTGTTGGACAGGTGGTTGCCTCATAGTTCCAGGTGCATGTCAATGCTATTGGATTCTTGGACTCATGTCGGTCAGCCAGACTTTCACCCTGGGCATGGCACTGAGACGGCATTTGTGGCCTTGGTTGATGATTTCTGCTTGGAAATCGACTGGGAGAATTGTATCCTGTTGGCGTTGTTAGTTCTTTTGGTGGCCTTTAATCATGGGGTGTTGTTGACATGGCTGCGAGACCTGGTGGGGGTACGCAGGACCACTCTGGAGTGGTTCTGTTAATTCCTGGAAGGATCCAGAGGGTGGAGATGGGTGGTAGCTCATCACACCCTCGGGACCTTCCTTGTGGGGTTCAGCAAGGCTCCATCTTGTCTTCACTCCTGTTCAATGTGTATCTGAGGCCCTTGCGCAAGATTGTTTGGGGATTTGGAGAGAAGTGCCATCAGTCTGCTGATGACACTCAAATCTCTCTCTTTTTCACCCAACACAGATCCTGCAGTCTCGGTACTTACTATGTGCCTGGCTGCTATTGGGGACTCGATGCAGGTGAGTTGATTGAAGCTGAATCCAGACATGGGTTGGCTGACCATGTGACCTTGGGAACATATGAACCTGTGTTATTGATTAGAGGGAACCATGTCATTATTCATTTTTGTTCTTCAGTTTCATTATTTAAATTGTTCATTTTTGTTTTTGTATATATTAACATTTTGTTTTCGTTTTTGCTTTCATTTTTTATTTCCATTGGTTTCAATGGAAAACACATTTTTGGCTGTAATATTTTTGTTTTTCATTATATATAGATGAAACATGGAGGGATTGTACCTCCAACTGAAGGCATTATGTGTACCAAATTTCAGAAAGACTAGAAAAAGAACTTATAAGCAGTTGAATTATGTTATTTTGCAAAAATCTGCATATACATTCCTGGCTGTAAGATCTTTGTCTCCCATCTAATGTGGATGAAACTTGATATGTTTATACCCCTCAACAAGTTTACTATCTATAAGAACTTTCAGAAGTATCGGATAAAGAGTTCTGGTGGTATAAGTAATTCACTTATAAAAGTATGTCTGACGGTAACATCTTTGTAGTCCAACCAGTGTACATGAAATTTTGCAGGACTGTATTTCACACCTTCAGGATTATATCCACCAAACATTTGAAAGATGTGATAAACGGTACCAATTTTATAAGCCTGCACAGCATATGCAGAGAATGAGCCTATGTCAGGGATTCTCATACGTGTCACTGTGGTATAAGATCTGTTTGTGATGCCAATTGGCCAGCATAAATGTCAACCAAATATCCTCATTATGTGATATGACCATCCTGAATTCTCTCCCCCACTCGTTACTGGGAAGTCAGAAGCATCTGTTTAGGAAAGAGTCAACAGAGATTCTCTCATGTCCTCTGTCACAGTGCTGCAGGATGTCATTGCGATGATAATTGGACAGCCTAGATGTGCAAACCATGTCTCATGATTGCTGTAATACTATCCCCAAGTCCCAGTTATGTCCCTTCTATGCCCTTCTCAGGGCCACCCCCTATGCCCACCTCGAAGCCATCACCAATTGGTCCTGTAAAGCTGGAAGTATGCAGTAATTGGCCAGTGAATTTGTCTGTCTGTTGGGTTGCTCCCCATTCTCCCTCCTATAGCCTCCTTCCCCCTGCCATGTGAGGTTCCTGATCCTGACAGGCACTGCATGTGCTGCTATTTATCTGAATAATGGTCTTCAAGAGGACAACTTCAATTGTTTTTGGGTCCCTTTATCAAATTGTCCTGTAGTTTGGTAAAGATGACAGGGAAGGTGTGGGATACATTCCATTCAAATGTATTGTAAAGAGTATGGAATATAAAAATGTTACAGCCAGAAATGCATTTTCAACTTAATGGATTATAACATCTGGACCCTTTATCCAAACTTTCTGAAATTTGGCATGATTGGTAATCTTGTGGATAGACATAACTTCTCTAGGTTTCATGTAAATGAGATGGAAGATAAAGATGTTGTAGCCAAAAATATGTATGTAGCATTTCTTAAAATTATAACATTCAATTTCTTATACAATTAGTTTTATTTATCCAATCTTTCCAAAATTAGGTACACTTAGTGTCCTCCATTGTTGATACAATATCCCCAAGTTTCATCACAATTTAATAAGAAACAAAAAGGTATAGCTGGAAATGTGTTTTTCATCTTTTTTGCATTATTTAGAAAACAAAAATTCATTTTTGTTTTTGTTTTTATTATTATTTGTTTTTTTACATTGCTACAATATTGAAAAATAAAATGAAAATGTTCATTTTTGTTATCATAATAACATAATAACATAATAACAAAAATGAATTTCACACCCCTATTATTAATGGGGGTGTGCCTCCTTTGGTCACTTTAGGTTAACAGCATTGGTGTGTTCTTGAATCCACTACTGGACCTGCATTGCCATGTTGCAGTGGTGGCCAGGAGTGCTTTTCACCAACTTAATCTGGTGAGAAGGCTGCAACCTTTTTAAAAAAATATCAGACACAGACCTAGACACCATAATCCATGCCTTCATAACGTGCTAGAGCATATGGGGCTGCCTTTGATGATTGTTCAAATGTCACAGTTGGTGCAGAACATGGTAGTGAGTCACCAGGAGCATTACACCAGTGCTCCAGATCTGCACTAGTGGCTGCCAATAGCTTTCTGGGTACAATTCAAGGTGCTGGTTTTGACCCCAAAGCCCTAAACAGCTTAGACTCAGGTATCTGAAAGACTGTCTCTTTCCTTATGTTCAGACATGGCCTCTGAGGTCGGTCGAGGGTGCCCTCTTGCGAGTACCAACTATCTGTGAAGTTTTTACAATGGCACACAGAGAGCCATTCTCTGTGCCCTCCCTCCCACCCCCCAAATTATGGAACTCTCTTCCATTGGAGGTCCACCTAAGTCCGAGCCTCCGTCTCATCTGGAAGAGATGCAAGACTTTTTTGTTTGGCCAGGCATTTGGCAGGCAGAGATAGGGTTATCTGGGACTGGGTGGAGAGGTTAGGGAGCGGGTTCATGAGTGTGGGTGGTTAGTTGCTTTTCTATGTTTGTATGTGTTTTTTAATCCATCCTAAGCCTTATTGGGAAAGGTGGTGTAAAAATTGGGTGGAGTAAATAAAATAAATACTCAGCCTTGGAATATTTTCCCATTCAACTCCACTTCCTGCTGTCATGGGCATCTTTCTACTTCCATACCCATCAGGGCAAATCAAGACATGTTGTCAGGGGTCTGTAGCATGAACTATGCATCATGCACAGCAAATTTCCCTGGCATAGCGGCTGTTCTAATTCCTCCTTACAGAGACTGAATAAACTAGTAGCTGTACAACTCAATCTTTCCTGTACCTCATCATTTGGTATTCAACAATCTCTCTTACCTTCTCAGAACAGATTGTCAGGAACACCCACCCAAGAAGGAAAAAACCCTGCCAAAATAGCAGGCACAAAACCTGCAGAAGCATCTCTACCACAGCATTTACTGACATTTAAAAATACAATGGATCTTCACATGACACTCACAAAACACAGTGTTCACACAATGCACTTATTGGTCCAGGTGCAGGCAACTTAGGTACCTGCCTAGAGTGGCAGATTTGGAGGGGGCAGATTTTTGGGGGTTGGGGGCTTCTGTTGTCCCCTCCCCACCGCCACTGCATCTGCACTGCCTCACCCGTACTGCCTGTAGACTGGAGTGGGGGAGAACTCCCATCCATTCCCACCTGGAGAAGTCTGGTTCTGCTCATAAGCCCTCTGCAAATGCGCTCTGCATTGATGTCAAGCACGGAGGAAAAGACTCTGATTCTGTGCTGGACACCGTCAGTGTCTCCCTCCCTGCCTCAGATGGCAGCACTTATGTGCACCAGAGCTCAGGGGATGGGTGGGTGGGGGCAGCCTAAGTTGTCTAGGGGTGCTAAAATCCCATCTGGCCCTGAGACCAACACCTTATCTACTAGGCTAAACTCACTCTAAGGGTATTTTTAGACGTACCGGGCCTCCCTCTAAGCACGGTCCGGGATCTGTTTCGGATCCCGAACAGAAATCAGGCTGGCCGTCCTTTAGACATGCCGATCTGATTCCTACAGGGGATTGGGGCGGGGACAGGGCTGCGTGGCGTGCGGCTGCACAGTCCCGCCCCCCTGCGCTCCCCTGACCGCCCACCCGCCCACCCTCCAGGAGATGGACAGGCACAGCATCCAGTCTGGCCGCTGCGACCGATCCCGCATCGGGGTCTGGACCATGGTCCGGAATCGGCGGAGGTAACAGACGTTACCTTCCGCTGATTCCGGACCATGGTCCAGCTAACCACGATTCCGGAGGTGAGGCCGGTCTCACATCCGGAATCATGGTTAATCGGATTTCTGCCAGAGGTTCACTGGGGTGAACCTCTGGCGGAACCCCATTAGACGTTACAGGCCTCTCCTCCACCACAGGGGATTGACTGTGGTAAGAGGGAGGCCCGTAATGTCTAAAAATACCCTAAATCAGGACAATACTTGTCAATGTCTTGAAAGGGAACCTGTACAACACCATTAAAAGACAAACTTGCATCTAAAACTCAAACTCTATTTGAAATAAGTAGGAATTTTAACTACATGATTCACTACAACAGTTTGTAAAAAACAAAACAAAAGCAGTCTGTTTATTACCCTTATAGCCTCTGCTTTCCCTTTATAGTCCTTAAATCATTTAAATTGCTAATGACCTTTCTCCCCCCTCCCATCCCATACAGCTACCTTTCCAGGCTTGTCACTAACACCATATTTGATTCAAGTGATTACTACCTACCATACGCTAATAAAGACAAGCTCAGTTAAAGTTATGACTTTATTTTTGCCAGAAAGAAGAGCTCAGTAAAGCTTTCAAATTGGGCCAACAAAAGATTGTCCAATAAAAAGGTACTATCCTACTCTGCCTCATGTCTCTTTCATATTTAGAAGCAACACTGTACCACAGGCTTTACTTTTCAGATAATTGGTTATAAACTGTTAGAGCTGTCCTCTCAGCAAATAAGTTAGGGCACTTTTATACGTACTGGGGGAGGCAGGAAAAGTTGTGTGCAATTGCAATTGCGACTGTTATTGCGCACATGAGAATACATTAATCCCCTTCTATCCCGTGAGAGCACTTGTGCATTACTGGGTCCCCAAATGTAGCTCTTACAAAGGCATGTGTTCTCGCAGGATAAAAAGGGGATTAGTGCATTATCACATGCACTAATCCCTACAATAGCAGAGCTGCAATTGCAACTGCACAACTTTTCCTGCCTCCCCTGGTATGCATGAAAGTGTCCCGAGTCTATATTTGCCAACTGGTAAAATTTAAATCCTCACTCAAACATTCTTTAACAATATATTGCTGCCATGTGGGAAATAATTTTTGATCATTGTTGACCATGGAATAAGTTGTGTAGTTTTTCATACCCTCCAACAGTACCATTTTGCCTGATACTCTAATGGGTTTTACTATCTTGTACTGGGCTCCCAGAAATGTAAGGATTGTACCACATTCAGCAGACAATGGAAATCATTAGTACCTCATTAATCCACCAGCAAAAGAGTGGGCCGACTCACTACTGTTATGGTTTGTTTATTGCTTGGGATGGTGGTGGGGTACCTTTTCTCACTTCAACATTATGTACTTTGTAATGGCCTGTTACCTATACAATAAATGGTATTCATTCATTCATTCATTCATTTCACAAGCTTGGGATAAGCACTGTTATCAAAGATCAAAGCAAGGTAACAGACAGGCAGTGAGAATTGTGTGCCTGGGGTAAGAAAAAAACTAAAAAGTGTGTGTGTGTTTGTGAGAGACGATTCTTTAACAGGCTGAAAAAGGTACTATCACTGCTTTTACCTGGAATCCTCTGAGTGACTTTAGAACTACATCTTTAGAGCCAAATGTCAATGCATAATCAGTTCTGTACATACACACCTATGTACACAGAGCCTCCCACATAGACATCCTCCCCCCCTGCAGCTCAGCCCCAAAGTGGGATATTAATTTTTTTCATAAATGCATGCATATTTATGCAAATTAGGGGTGGCATGAAATGCACCTAGTCCACTTACAATCTCTCTGCTAGCTTCTGCATCCATAGGTTCATGCTGGTGCTGATTTTTTTTCTCTCTCCAGTTCAGTTGGTATCGTCTCTCTTGATGTTAGTGCTGCTGCCCATTATCTACAGGTCCTTCAAAGGTTCTAGAGGTTGCAGGAAACTGGCTTCAGGGCTGGGAGAGAGGAATGCTGGGACACCTTACAGCGAGTTGAGGATGCTGTTTGCTGGACCATGCCTGCCCCTTCCCCCATTGACTTGTGTGTAACAGTAGTTTAAAGGTTCCAGAGCCTGCAAGTAGCAATCAAGGTCTGTGGCCAGATGTTTTGTGTTGGCTGCAATTGTATTGGTGACATGTTTTGATGTTGTTTTTTTAAGGGGTGGCTGAGGGTAGGAAGTATAGATGAGTAGGGTGCAAAGTGTTTGAGGGATGGGGAGTGAGTGTCTGGACCTTCTGTGAGAGAAGGGGTATGGGCATCAGGGAGGGTATCTGGGTGGAAACTCTGCCATCACACCATCATCCTGACTGGGAAGCCACTTTGAACTCAGCTAGGATTGGTTCTGGCTGCAGAACAAACTTTTATGCAGTTGGGGTCAGGGGGGGAGGGGAGGGAGCTGCACAAATGGGCCAGTCCTGCCTCCACGCTGTGTCCAGAGGCCACACACACCCATGACAGGCAGCCATGGCATCCAATGATGGCCGCTATGGTCTGGACTGAGCCAGGAACAGCGGGCTACCACACATGATAACCCAGATGGGCAGACCATTTCCTGAGCGTGTTGGTGGCTAGCCCAGACTGTGATCACAGAGGTCTCTGGGATCACAGCCTCAGAGAACTCTTGGGCAAATATTTGGATTGTACCCAACAAATGTGATGGTGACCCTCAGACCAAAGCAGGTCCATGTGGGCCTAATCACACTACTGTCATTTTTGTTAACACTCTCTGTGTGGAAGGGGAGATGGGGCATGGATAAAAATACTTTTTATTGGATGTTAAAATTGTAATTTGACATGCAAACCTTTTATGTTGATATGGAGTTTGGCATTTTATAATTTCTTTGTAAGCCACCCGGATTCCTTTAGGGAAAGGGCCGGATATAAATCTAAACTATAAATCAAATAATCATTACATTCCTTTCTCCAGATTTTGTCTCTCACCTTTGTGCACCTTCTAGCATCTTCTAGAATTGCAATTTATTCAAATCCAGTTTAGATTCCTCTATGACTAATATCACTCACATTGGGCACTATTTTAGGAGAAGAGTCTTCTGATGATCCTTTGGCCACTGTGGATTCTGTGACGTGCCTTTTCTGATGAAGGTGACCTGGTCTGTTTTAGTACCAGTCTTTCTCAACATATGTGAGACCAGATCATGGTGAAGGTCCTCCTGATTTTTTTTTCTTTTCCCCATTTTGTTCTGGACAGAACCCTTGTCTGGCTGTAGGTGAAAGCTTTGAACCTGATCCCATTCACAGGGTATATTTTTTTTCTCCTCTTCATTTACATTTTTACAATTCAGGTTCAACTTCTGTCCAAGGTCTACTAACTATGGTTTCATAATATCTGATGACTTATTTTCCTTCTCTGTCTTCTCTCATTCCTTTTTTGAATAGTCTTAAGAGTTCTATTGCTATCTTCTACATTAAAGAAAAATTCCTGTCATCCACTGAAAATCTCTAGGAAAATATGTGTCAGTGTAAATGTTTCAAGACTGGTTCAATACATAATTTTGAATTCTTCTGGGTATCTAGTCTGACTTGGCTCTAATAACTACTGCTAACACAATTCATTTGTTACTGTACCACAGAATGAAGCAAGGGCACAATTATAGGGTTTAAAAGGCCACACTCTTTATTTAACTGTGATATGCTAAACTTTGGAGGCGGTCCACAAACCCCTCACATAAAAACACCTGGTAGTACCGCAAAGTTCAGTGGTGCACAAAGCATTATCCTAGAAGGTGCCGAGGTACAGCCCAGTTTCCACCTCCCTGGCATGACTCCAAGCAGGACCAACCCCCATTTACCCGTTATGTCCAGCTTGGAATGGAGGGTTTGGGTGTTGTTCTCCCCTAGTGAGACCCTGCGAGCCAAGGCAAGTGAAGATGACAAGTGATGCACCATGCATATCCGGGACTGTACCAGTTCTGCAGATTAATTGGATTCATGAGCCTTAGAACCTGGGAAATACTGAGTGCTCGGCTGCTCTCCTGACTTTGTGCTACCCCCTTCTCTTAAAAGATGTCTCATTCACCATTGACTAATCCTTCCTGAAAATTTCAACTTCCCATTGGACCATTGCTATGGGAACTGCCAGCTTAGCTTGGCTGGTTCCCCCACCCCTAGCTGAAAACTAAAACTTGCTCAAGCCTCTCTTTTAGCTAAGGAGAGCTCATCTCCTGTACCTAAGTACAACTGAAATGTCAACTTGGATATATGGACTTCATCAGCCCAGCAAAACTCATGCCACATCTGATTAATATTATCACGTTCGGCACGGTCTCCACCTTGTGGTACTAACCACATTTCACTCTTCTTATTGGCCTTAATATGGGTTCCATCTACCCTCCTGGGGTGCTCAGTGCCTCACCATACTTGCCTTTCAAGTATCTGGCCGTAGAGAGCAGCCTGCAGCAGCATGCAGTGTTGGCATGAGCTACTCCCAGAGCATGCCTTTCTTTCCCATCCATACTATCTTAGTCTAATCACTCAGGCCTAACTGTGTCCAGAACACTCCCTTGTTGACTGCTTTAGTTTCCCAGTGAAACAGGCTGTGGCCTACATTCTGGACCTGCCACCCCTAGTGATGTCGGCTCAGCTCTGAAATTGTATGAAAAGACAGTACAGGTTACGCACTGTCACCCTACAACTGCCGACAATGGACCACCCTCAGTTCACGGGTGAACCTAACCTCACATACAATTTAAATGCACCCAACGTCCACTGCCCCAAGTCCTGAATTTCCCTGACACTGGATCCTAAGGCTGATGTAGTACTCACTGCACCAGTCCGTAAGGATTGAGACCCAAAATTTCCTGGAGGAAGCTGGAGGTCACACAGGCACTTCCTGAGTAGGGATATAAACTGATAATGCTGAAGAATGCCCCAACAGCATGCACAAATATTATCCGAGGGGTGGGGAGACTTTGATGACAGTAAATTGATAACATGAACAACTGCCATATTATCGCACCAGAAAAGGACTCTCTTATTAGCAAAGTTGGCCACCTACAAGCAGCCAGCCACCACTATAGGTAAATTTCCAGGAAGGTGAGATCACGAAACCTAGGCAACACACCACATCAGATTGTACCTGTAACTCAGCTTCCAGAGGCAACTTATCATGACAAAAAAATGTCAAATGGCCACATTATACTCTGCAAAGAAGGTGACTCAAATCTGCTGGTTCTCTCCTTTCGGGGGCAGGTTGCTGGGAGGCTGCACTGGCTACAGCTTTCCAGGTGCAATTCAAGGTGCTGGTTTTGACCTTTAAAACCCTAAATGTCCNGAAAAAAGATTAATCTTAAATAGCATTTTTCTATATCTTCACCCAAAACATTTAAAAAACACAAAATAATGTAAGAAATAATTCTTTAGCTCAGTTGCAGATGTTTCTTTAGCATTATAAATATATACAAGTGCCTCAGATGAACATTATGAAAATATAGGAGTATAATGGGCAATAAGCGGCATATTTGGTAATTGCCCTTGCTTTCTGTATCAAAGTCTCACTCATTTATGTTCTCAGTGGTTTTGAAGGAAACAAAACATTCATAAATAGAATACATATCAGCCCGATCCAATATCTGCTGAAATCAATGGAAAAAGATCTATTATTATGGCAGTGTCTTTGGATCACACCTCTATTAAAACTGTTTTTCACGGAATAAGGGCTTCATGCACAGCTCCCTGAAGTCAGTGGGGGTTATTCTATTAGATTTAGTGGACTTTGGATCAGGAACATATGAGTAAATCCAAGTATTTTAAAATCTGCAAAATAGAGAAATTAAAATTAAATTTGGAGGTTATCCAAAGCAACTAGGGCAAGTTTCCATCTGGTATAATGCTGTTAGAGATTGGTTCTACACCAGAGATGGATTTTGCCCAATATCTTTGTAGCATGCTATTTACAATATACGTTTGGTCTTCAGGGACAACTCTTTCCTTTAGGAAGTTGGCAAACCTCTGAATAAGTAAGCAGAAAACTTTTTGCTTAGCTGCTTTTAAATCATTTATGTTTCAGATATCTAACAAGAACATTGGAGGCTGGATGAAAGAATAATTTTACCTTTAGCTTATAATTTACATTTTCAATTCCACATCCTTTGTAAATGTGAGTCACTCCAGGCTTATGATAAGCAGATATTGACATGGCCTTTGAATATAAAGTAATTGCTTAATAGAATTTCCCCCCATTTCCTATAACTTGACAGCAGCTAACAATGATTGTAGCTAGTGGGATGGCTGTGAATTGTTGAGGAAGGTCAAAGACATGTCAGGAAATCAGTCTGAGAACAATCCATTGGCAATAGTAGCCACTAGGTATGTCCATTACTAATGATTTTTGCGTGTCAGGAATAGCATGCCTGTCACCAGTGAAAGGTTTAAATGATACCGTTGGAGAAATGAACACAAAATTATTGCCTGCTTTTCAGTATTATACTACCATCTTACTCTTGATTGACTACAGCATGCAGTTTCTTGCTGGGCCCTTGTCTGTTATTCTTGATAACACAACAGGTTGCCCTCTTTCAAAGTCTGTAGAGGCAAGCTGCAGAGTGCAATTATTGCTATCCTAGGACATATTTTGCTGTTTTTATGTGGTAGAGAAGCACTGTAATTGTAAACACGACAGGCTCTTCACTTAGGAAAGACTACTAAAGTGATATTTGGTCCATCTCTAGATGTGTATAAGAGACAGCTACTATACTCTGCTGTGGCCGCTATGATCAACCAGGAGTGCTCTCCTGTGGGTTCCACCTGTTACTCTCATCTGTACGATGCAGACCTGAAGGGGGAGTTCTTGGTTGCTTCCCCAATGCTGTGGAACTCCCTCCCCTGGGAGGTGCATTTGAGTCTGAGCATTTTTTGGAGGTGGTGCAAGATCTTTTTAGAAAAGCATTTGGTGGACCGTGGATGGGGTTGGAGTGGGTGTGTATGTTTATTTGTATTTTAATGTTTTCATTGTATTTTATATCTTTGTAAACCACCCTGAGCCTTCGGGGAAGGGCGGGGTAAAATGTCAATAAATAAATAAATAAATTTCTGTTGGTGATGACACACATGATGTTGGGAACCAAGTTTCCAGAAGCCTGGGTATACAAGTGGGAAAGAAAAGCTCGCTTGGACCTGACCACCCAAAATTCAGGACCATGGGCGAACCTGCCCTGAGGCATTGCTCAGCTCACCCTTGTGGGTCATGGCATACTCCTTGGGTCCCAACAAGGCACTGCTCCTGCCCCTGTGTCTGAGGAAGAGGGGGGTGCGGTGGAGGTCGAGGAAGGCTGTTGGGACAAAGCTATAGACCTCTGGGTTTGTGCCTCATGCCCAGGGCCTGCAACCCTTTCTCCTGAGCTGCCCTTCAGCCCGTTTGCAAACTGGAAAACCTGCTCCACTGAGGAGTAATGGGAAGGAGGGGGCAGGGATCAGGGGATGTCCGCATGCTGGGTAGAGGTACGGGGTGGGGCACACAGCCCCAAGGAGGCTCACCCTCGTGGACCCACCTGCCACTGAACTGCGCACACAGCCCTAGCGCCACCTGTCAGCTGCTCCAAACTGTGGTGGGTGGCCAGCCGACAGGTTTGCTTCCAGTCACCATTTCTCCCCAATGTGTTGTGACAGGGCTGCATGAGGCTGCTCTCTCTTCCTGTTTCCCCAAGCTCACCAGCCACAATGCTGAGATGGCTGGGGAGCTCAAAATGGTGACAAGAAACCTTGCGAGATGAAGCTTCCCATTTGCTCCAAGGGTGGAGATTGCTAAGCAACCTCCAACAGGCTGCAGCTCCACTCTCTGAAACCTTTCATCCTCAGTCCTGCTCCTTCTGATTCCTTGGAGTGGGGTCAAAGATCACTTCCTGCCGAGTTAAGGGTGGAGTGAGCTTACTAGAATAGTTCATGGCATATTACAAAACTGAATTATTTTACTCCTTAAAGGTACCGTGCCAGGCTATCTAGTCTGCCCCTGCACTAAAACAGCATAAGTTAAACCTAAAATGTTTAAATTTGCCATGTTAACTACAGAGACCCAAGTTTAGATTGCATTCTTGGACATATACAAGTCATGCTACATCCTAGCCTGAAATAAATAGCCTTTGCCCCATTCCATGCCACAGAGTTAATAAGAATATTTACAGTAATGCCTTTGAATTGGACTCTCAACAGACCAGCAAGTGAGGCCAAGCTTACATGCTGGGCTTTTATGATGTTGACTTCTGAGACCAAATTTATTAGTCAGAACTGTTAGTTGGACAGAGATGAAAATCCTGTTCTCCATCCCGTTCTCCATCCCATTCTCCAAGCCCGCAGCTTGGGCTTCATCTTTGACACGCACCTCTCTTTTAAACCTTACATTGACTCTGTGGCCAAATCCTGCCGATTCGCTCTCCACAACATTGCCCGCATCCGCCCCTTTCTCTCTGTCTCCTCGGCCAAAATCCTTGTTCATGCCATGGTTATCTCTCGCCTCGACTACTGCAACCTCCTCCTTGCTGGCCTCCCTCGCTCCCACCTGTCCCCCCTTGTGGCGATCCAAAACTCTGCCGCCAAGGTCATTCACTCTGCCCGTCGCTTCGACCATGTGACGCCTCTCCTCCTCTCCCTTCACTGGCTCCCCCTTCCTGAACGTATCCTGTTCAAACTCCTGGTTTTCACGTTCAAATCGCTCCATGACCAAGCTCCCCCTTACCTCTCGGACCTAATCGCCCTACGCGCTCCTGCGCGCGCTCTCCGCTCTTCCGCTGTCCCCTCCCTCGCTCTCCCTCGCTTCTCCTGCTCGCCCAACCGCCTTCGTCCCTTCTCCCTCGCTGCCCCGCATGCCTGGAACTCCCTCCCTGCCGACGTCCGCCTCGCCTCCTCCCTCCGCTCCTTCAAATCCCTCCTCAAGACCCACCTTTTCCATGCTGCCTTTCCCAATGCCCTCTAGTCTTTCCCCTTGCTCTTACTGTCGGCCCTCCTCTGCTGACTGCTGCTACCGACCACCTTGTAACCAAGCCAAGTACACGCGCCTGAGACTTCGCATCCGCCTGAATGTTTGTTTGTCTTCTCCCATGTCTCTCCCGCTGTCCCCTCTCCTTGTCTCCCCCTCCTTGTCTTTTAGATTGTAAGCCACAGGTAGGGACCGCAGCTGATTATATGTTCTGTACAGCGCCAGGTTGTTACTGGCGCTTTATAAATGAATAATAATAATAATAATAATAATAATAATAATAATAATAATAATAATAATAATAATAATAAAAGGTAGTGTTTTATCTATCAAAACATTCATCTGGAAGTCTGTGACATAATGAACACTTGTTTAGATCAGCGATCAATTTTTTTCTGTACCTTTTTATTACCAAGAGTCTAATAAACCTAAAGCTGATTAACATATTTTCCCCCTGAGAAAAAAGATTAATCTTAAATAGCATTTTTCTATATCTTCACCCAAAACATTTAAAAAACACAAAATAATGTAAGAAATAATTCTTTAGCTCAGTTGCAGATGGTTCTTTAGCATTATAAATATATACAAGTGCCTCAGATGAACATTATGAAAATATAGGAGTATAATGGGCAATAAGCGGCATATTTGGTAATTGCCCTTGCTTTCTGTATCAAAGTCTCACTCATTTATGTTCTCAGTGGTTTTGAAGGAAACAAAACATTCATAAATAGAATACATATCAGCCCGATCCAATATCTGCTGAAATCAATGGAAAAAGATCTATTATTATGGCAGTGTCTTTGGATCACACCTCTATTAAAACTGTTTTTCACGGAATAAGGGCTTCATGCACAGCTCCCTGAAGTCAGTGGGGGTTATTCTATTAGATTTAGTGGACTTTGGATCAGGAACAGTATGAGTAAATCCAAGTATTTTAAAATCTGCAAAATAGAGAAATTAAAATTAAATTTGGAGGTTATCCAAAGCAACTAGGGCAAGTTTCCATCTGGTATAATGCTGTTAGAGATTGGTTCTACACCAGAGATGGATTTTGCCCAATATCTTTGTAGCATGCTATTTACAATATACGTTTGGTCTTCAGGGACAACTCTTTCCTTTAGGAAGTTGGCAAACCTCTGAATAAGTAAGCAGAAAACTTTTTGCTTAGCAGCTTTTAAATCATTTATGTTTCAGATATCTAACAAGAACATTGGAGGCTGGATGAAAGAATAATTTTACCTTTAGCTTATAATTTACATTTTCAATTCCACATCCTTTGTAAATGTGAGTCACTCCAGGCTTATGATAAGCAGATATTGACATGGCCTTTGAATATAAAGTAATTGCTTAATAGAATTTCCCCCCATTTCCTATAACTTGACAGCAGCTAACAATGATTGTAGCTAGTGGGATGGCTGTGAATTGTTGAGGAAGGTCAAAGACATGTCAGGAAATCAGTCTGAGAACAATCCATTGGCAATAGTAGCCACTAGGTATGTCCATTACTAATGATTTTTGCGTGTCAGGAATAGCATGCCTGTCACCAGTGAAAGGTTTAAATGATACCGTTGGAGAAATGAACACAAAATTATTGCCTGCTTTTCAGTATTATACTACCATCTTACTCTTGATTGACTACAGCATGCAGTTTCTTGCTGGGCCCTTGTCTGTTATTCTTGATAACACAACAGGTTGCCCTCTTTCAAAGTCTGTAGAGGCAAGCTGCAGAGTGCAATTATTGCTATCCTAGGACATATTTTGCTGTTTTTATGTGGTAGAGAAGCACTGTAATTGTAAACACGACAGGCTCTTCACTTAGGAAAGACTACTAAAGTGATATTTGGTCCATCTATCTTTAACCCCATCCATATTGGCCGTTTTCATACAGACACTCTAACACCAATAAAATGGGTGTTACATTTTATTATATATCTTACAGGGCACCCACAGGGCAACACTGCAGTCCTGCAACATGGGCCCTTTTCACATGAGATGCCTCCACCCAGTTTCACTGGGTGGAGGCGTCTGTGTGAACACTGTGGGTGGTGGGTGGGATACATTTCTCTGGGTGGAGGGATCTGTGTGAACACCGCCGGTGGTGCGTGTAGGTGTGTGCGTCCTCCTGCGCAAGACCCATCTCCACCCACTACCCACCCATGGACCAACAAAGACATACATTGAATCGACTAGAACTACTGTTTCTAATACTACAAAGTAACAATCATTTCTGATGGTGTTTTAAACAACAGTATTGACCTGAATTATTCAGAGTAGAGTTTCACAAACTTGACGTTACCACATTATTGACCTGAATTATTACCGTTGCTCTGTGGATGGGTGGTGGGTGGAAATGGGTGTTGCGCGGGAGCACACACGCACGCACCTCCCCCCATGATGTTCACAGACACAAATCACGAAGATAAATTGCTTATAAAATTGGAACCCTTTATCCAATCTTTATGAAATCTGGCATGAATGTTATCTTTTCTGGGTGGTACCATCTTCCCAAAGATAATGTAAATCAGATTAAAAATGACGAAGTTACAGCCAGAAATACATTTCCCATTGAAACAAATGGAAAACAAAATAAAACAATATTAGCGAAAATAAAAATTCTTAATAATGAAAAATGAAAAAAAATTAATAAAAAAATGAAAATGAAAACTGAAATAAGGATCCCTGGTGCACACTTCTAGTGCATACATTATTGTGATACTTAGTGGGTTTTCTTTGTTTGTTTTTTTTTTAAATCCAGTTACCCTATGTATAAAAGTCATTTTTTACTTTCACATGCATACCATATGAAGCTGTTTGCCTTCCATTAGTATTACTGCTTAATCATAAACTCATTTTAGAAACAGGATATTTAACTTCAGGATGATGATACACAGTGTTTTTTATGGGATAAACTTTATTATTTCAGAGGCAAAAGCCTGTTGACTTAAACAACTTACTGTATGATGCTAAGGTGGAAAAAAAAATTGTATTCAGTGAGATACATCATAAGAGAGAGGAAATATTTTCTTGCAAAAGCTATTTGGTTTCACCTTTAATTTACATACAACCTTTTACTGATATTCTGGTGTGACCTGAAAAATTTGTAGTCACATACCATTTCATGCACTGGTGAAGGAACTAGGAAGAATAGCAATGATAATTTTGCTTTCTAAGCCTTTTCTATGATATTTTAACTGTCATGCTTGGAGTTTACATTAGGAGAACAATTGGTTGGCCAACTTTGTGGTGCTTTTAAGAATCTAAGATTTGGCTCACTGGAAATATATAAATATCTACACACACACATATTCTGTTTCAGGTAAATGCTTTCATTCTTTTAAAAACACACAAACACATGTACACTCACGTTTGTCTTAACATTAAATATGAATGTTAATTTTTAAAGTTAATAAGTTGAAATGTGAGCCATCCTGAGACTAAGGGAAAGGGTGGGATACAGATTGAAATATATAAATAAATTGATGGGAAAGTGTGTGGATGCATTTCAAGATATTAATATATTGTAAAATACTTCTAGATATTTGTACATTTTCAGTGGGGCATTTGTGTGTGTTTCATGAAAACACATATCTAAAACCAGTGAGAATCCATAAAGAACAAGCAAGTTTATTTCTTCAGTTTTGCTGTATTTTCAAACATACTCCACAAAGCTATAAAGCCCTTGAGGTGGAGTATTCGTTGATGGGCGCTGTATCTTTGGTCCCATTGTCATGAACGGATCACTACCTCCTACCGGCCTGTGTTCTTGCACACGTCAGCCTCCAGAAAGGTGCAAGATCAATTTGAATGGTCTGCCCCTGGAGATTTATGGAACACAAAAGGTTCTGGAATGTTATGGGGGAGATACCCTCCAACCTCAACGGTTGGCCTCTTGATGAACTTGTAAACTTCTGGAACACCTTGTTGGCTGAGGCCATCAATCGGTTGGCTCCCAGTCCTCTGCTCCTGGAGCATCAGAAGCACAGGTCCCTGTGGTTTATGGAGAACCTGCACTGACTGAAGCAGGAAGGGTGGAGGTTAGAGCGACGGTGGACCTGGACCCGTACTAAAGATGACGGATTGTGGCATAGAGCTAGTTTAAAAGCCTATACCATGGCTGTGCAGGCAACAAAGAAACGTTTATTTGCTGCCATCATAGCATCAGTGAAGTGTCATCCAGCTGAGCTTTTCCAGGTGGTGAAGGGGCTGCTCAGTCTGGCCTGTCTTCACCCAGAGCTGGAATCTTCCAACGCTTGTTATGACAAGTTTATTGACTATTTCACTGACAAAATCGCTCACATTCGCCACTGCTTTGATGCTGTATTTGATGCAGTAGGGGAACCAGAAGTAATGAATGTCCTGCCTTATCCTGTTTTGTGGGATCAGTTTCAACCTGTGTAGTCGACTGATGCTGAGGATGTCCTGGGGTCTGTCAGAGCCAATTTTTGTGAATTAGATCCATGCCCATCCTGGCTAGTCAAGGCCAGCTAGGGAGACATTGGGGCCATTGCTGGATGGGGTAGTCAGTGCCTCCCTGCGGGAGAGCAGGGTGCCTGGGTGCCTCAAGAAGGCCCTAGTGTGCCCATTGCTCAAAAAACCATCTTTCGACATTGACCAAAGTTATCAGCCAGTTATCAGCTGGTCTCTAAACTTCCCTTTTTAGGAAAGGTTATTAAATGGGTAGTGGTTCGGCAGCTCAAGGCACACCTGGACCGAACCAGATTTATGGATCCTTTGGAGTCTGGCTTTCATCTGAGTTATGGCACCGAAACTGCACTTGTAGTCTAAGTTGATGACCTCCGTAGTAGGGGTGAAATGGCAAACAACAGCAACATTTTTTTTGTTGGTAATGGTGAATCCGACACCACCTTAAAGACATGGCAACCCCCTTTGAAGCAGCAGCATTTGCCAATATTTGCTGCTGCTATCTGATCAAGCCTGTCAAACTTTTTTGTCTTTTTGAAAGTGCCAAAGACTCTCTGGGACTTCCGTGAACTGCAGTAAACTTGAGTGAACAGCCGTAAAATTTCAGAAACTGTCGGAAAGTTCTGTGAACTGCCATTAACTTCTGTAAACTGTCATAAACTTTATGGGGGAGCTGTTTCAAATTGTTGTAAATGTTGTTAAAATTGACATAACTGTTGTAAATTACTGTGAACTGTCGTAAATGCCACAAAGTGCCATAAACTGCCATAACTTCCATAAACTGCCATAAAATGCCGCAAATTTCTGTAAACTGTCGCAGATTGCCATGAAGTATCATAAATGGCCATTGTTTGCCTTCAGACCAGTGGCAGACAAGTCGAAAAAGCGGCAGCACAAAGCAGAATGGCAAACAAGTTTGCCGCTTCAGGCCTACTCTGCAGTGAGTTGCATCAGGGCCGTTCAATTCTTCTGGTCCTGTTAGATCTGTCAGCTGCCTTTGATACCATTGACCATGAGATTTTGGTGACCCACTTGAGGAACCAAGCTAGGGTGGGTGGGATCATTCTTGAATACTTCTGTTCCTTCCTGACTGGGAGAACCCAGCATGTGGATCTGGGGAATTGTTCTTCATCCCCCAGGATCTCATGTGTAGTGTCCCTGCAAGGTTCTATTCTGTCCTCTCTCCTGTTCAATGTGTATATCTGCTGGTGCTGGGCTATATTGTAAGAGAGGTTGGGGTTCAGTGTCATCAATATGCTGGTGACACCCAACTCTGCCTCTCCTTTTCATTTATTTATTTATATTTATATTTGTAACAAACATTTATATCCCACACCCTCCTGCACATCAGCAGCTCGGGGCGGTGAACAACACAACACATAATATAAACAGTATAATATAAAATCAATTTAAAATACTAAAAATATTTAAAATACTAAAAATACTTCAAAGCAAAAATACTCAAAGACAACAAAAAAACCCTCCCCCAAATCCCCCCTCCCCAAAGGCCCGGCAGAACAACCAGGTCTCACAATATCTTTGGAAAGAGGGGAGGTCCGGGGATAGGCAGGCCTCCATCGGGAGGGAGTTCCATGGTCTAGGCATGGCCACCGAGAATGCCCTCTCAGCCGTCGCCACCAGGATACCCAGAGGACCTCGAGTCGGGCACCCCTGGCTGACTGTAGGGGCCATGAAATGACCTGGGGCCTGAGGCAGTCTCGCAGATAAGCAGGACCCAAGCAGTTTAGGTCATCACCAACACATTGAATTGGGTCCAGAAGACAATAGGCAGTCACTGCAGAGAGCGGAGCACAGTTGTAATGTGCTCATGGTGGCTCGTCCTCGTTAGAAGGCGGGCCACCGCATTCTGCACCAGCTGCAGCCTCTGGACCATCTTCAAAGTTAGCCCCATTTAGAGATCATTACAGTAGTCTAATCGAGGGCATGGATGATGGTGGCTAGATCCGAGTCTGAGACATATGACTGCAGTCGTCACACCAGATGTAATTGGCAAAATGCTCCCCTTGCCAACGCCTCCACCTGACAATCCAGGCGGAGCCATGGGTCAAGGAGCACCCCCAGAGTACCAACCTGAGCGACCAAAGGGAGCCAGACCCCAACAATGATGGGAGCCACCACCCTCTCAGCCCAGCCCACCAACATCACCTCTGTCTTGTCAGGATTCAGCTTCAGAAGGATCGCCCTCATCCAGTTCCCCACAGTTGCCAAGCACAAGCCAGGACGGGCACAGATCTCGTTCATAACTGGTGGCCCGCACTGCCTCAAGGACCTCCTCCGTGTTAGCAAGTGACACCCACTGAAACTGATTCCACAAAAACAGACATGGCGGGGCTTCCTCTGCCTCTGGTTCACCCACTGTCCTAAGTGCAGCATCAAAGTCGTGATGAATCTGAGCGATTTTATCCACAAAAAAGTCAGCAAACATGTCACAGCAGGCACTGAAAGATTCCAGTTCCAGGCGCAGAGAGGCCAGACTGACCAGCCTCTGCACCACCCAGATAAGTTCCGCTGGATGTGACTTTGCAGATGCAATAAAGAGCACTGAGTGAGTTAAAACAGAGAATAAAAGATATCGGATATCAACAGTTAAGTATGGAAGCAGTGCAGTTACGTATATCCCCGTGGTATAAGTATTGGATACCGGGGATAGAAGGCCCCCAAAATATAAGAGGGATTTTTCAGCCAGGAGAAAGGAAAGCTTTAACAGCACTTTGGTTACAAACAATGGAGACAGAAGTGTGGGGGGGAAGATTCAATGGTATACCTTATGAAGAGAGGAAGTGCCCATGTGGCTTGGGCAAAATAGAAAATCTCCCTCACTATCTTCTGGAACGCCCTATGTATAATCATATAAAGGCAAAATCCTCAATTATGAGGCAACAAAGGGGGAATTGGTCAATAGAGAAGCAGATAATATATATGCTATCTGATAAGAAGATAGGAGTTAGCAAGTTGATGGGGAGATTTGCAAAGCAAGCTGCAGGCATAAGGGAGGAGCAGAGTAATACAGAGATACTACTGGATTGTGAACAGGGAGAGAAAGAGGAATGGTGATTAGGTTCAAACATCAATCTCAAAGGTACATAGGATGATCCCTAATGATATGGTACTTCTGCTCTCTGGGTGAAGTACTTACCTTTGTACGGCTATTTGATTTGATTGATGTTTTATGATTTTTGCATAGTGGTATACAGGAGGAGTTGTGAAGTTGCTGTATTAAATTGGTATTAATTGGAAAGCCCTGGAAACAATGATTTGTAAATGCATAGTGAGATAACCAGGGTAACTTTATGATCTATTTTGTAAACTGATCAACGCTGGACCTTTGGTACCCTTGGATAGGTTCCATGTTTTATATCTATACTTAATGTATGGAAATGTTCTACATATTTTATTTTCTGGCGCATCATGTGAGTTGACTAGATGGGCATGCCTTATTATTATTATTTTTTATTTGGTGGTATATGGTTGGATATGTTTAGTTATGTTAAGCTTGTCTTGTCATGACCCAAGGGTCAGCACAATAAAAACAATTATTATAGATGCAATGAAGGCAGCAAAGAACTCTTTCTTTGCTGCCCGCACCGCAACAGCATATGCTCTTAAACTGGCTTTATGCTGCAATCGATCAGCTTCAGTACGAGTCTGGGGCCACTGTTGCTCCAACCACCACCCATCCTCCTTCATCCAGCGCAGGTCCTCCATAAATCATGGTGAACCCAACCATCGGCATTCCTGGGAACTGTTCGGTCAATGGCCTCAGTCAACAAGCTGTTCCAGAAGGCAATGAGATTATCAAGCGAATGCTCATCAAGATCAGGAGGCAATTCCCCATGAGCATTCCAGAACCTTTCTGGTTCCATAAGTCTCCAGGGGCGGACCCATCGACTGGTCCTACACCTTTCTGTGGGCAAACATGCGCCAGGAGACTGGTCCGGAAGAGGTAATGATCCGTCCATGACAGGGGTAATGTTATTACATCCCCCACCACTGGATCCCCCCCCCTCAAGGCCTGCGCAGAACATCAGGTCAAGGGTATGTCCCCCTCGGGCCCCTAACCCTCTGAGACAGTCCCATGGTTCCCCTGGCGTCCATGAACTCACGCTCTGCTTTCCCAAGATTGACGTCGGTGTGGATATTGAAGTACCCCATGGCCAAAGTCCTCGGGGACTGCAAGATCACCTCCGACACCAGTTCCGCTAGAGCGTGTAGGGATGCTGCCATACAGGTAGGTGCACGATATATCAGCAGCAACCCTAATCTGTCTCCGGCCAAATCGATCATAAGGTGGACCCCCTCCATACCCAAGATAGTCTGCACAGGATACCGCCTCACAGACCAAGTGTCCTTTAAAATAACAGTGACACTGCCTCCCCGCCCCTCTGATCTGGGTTGGTGCTGTACACAGTACCCGGCTGGAACAATATTGGCCCCGACTCATTGTCCAGCCAGGTCTCTGAAATACACATGAGATCGGCCGATTGATCCAAGATCAACTCTTGGATCATCATTGATTTATTACCAACTGACCTCGCATTTAACAGCAACAAATCCAGATCAGGGGATCCCCCGATCTCGATTCCTGCATCATCTGCCTGGGGGCTTATACGAGGGACAGGAGTTAAATACCTGTCCCTTCTCACCATTGTTCTCTGCCTCCCAGAAGGACCATAGTTACCCCAACCCATCATGACCCCAACAGCTGTGTACCTCCCAGCCCCCTCCCCGGGTCCTGGATCGACCCCTGCAGTCAGTCGTGGACGCCCTGCTTAGAGTCCCCCCCATGCATGCATGTGTGTGTGTGTGTGTGTGTGTGTGTCCATTTGATAGGGTGTTCTTGGTGGCAGCACCATGGCTGTGGAACTCCCTGCCAGCTGAGGCCCGTTTGTCCCCGAATTTCCCCTCCTTCAGGCATTGCTGTAAGACCTGGCTGTTTCACCAGGCTTTTGGTGGGGAAAATGGGTAGTGAGTGAGGTTAGGGTGGGGAATTCAGACTGTTTTTATGGACTCTTCCTTGTTGTTTTCATTGATATTTTTATATCTTTGTATTTTGTTATTTTATTGAAATATTGTAAGAGGCAGGAGGGGGCTGCATAAAGATTACAGTAATAAATAAATAAATAAATAAATATTCTTATGAATAGTCACTAATAATAGAGTCTTGCTGATGAATTAGAGATATACCAGTACTAGGAGTTATCTACTCATCTGTTCCAATGAACCCGCAAGGATTAAAGTTTTCGTTGTTGTTGTTGTTCAGTCTAAGCTGTATTTGTCAGACTTTCCTTTATTTATTTATTATTAATTATTATTATTATTATTATTATTATTATTATTATTATTATTTTATAGATTAAAAAACCTCCCCAAGGATGAAAATAATTTTTACCACATCACAATGGCCTGATTCAATATTACAGTTGATTAGAAATAAGACTTCACAACGTTCTAGAAGTCCCTAACCATCCCAAACCATATATATATATATATATATAAATAAATAAGTTTATTAGGCGTAACAAAATTGTTATTGCCGGCAAAGCCACAAAGAACATACAAAAACACAAACGATCTTAGTACAAATAAAATTGCAACACAAATAAAATTATTATTCCTCTACCCCATCCCAACCTAGCAATTATCAGCAGTTTATTTACAAGCATCGTCAAAACTCGCCAACTAGCAGCGCCATTATGCCATAGGGTCACTAATAGGCTTAAACTCCAAGAAGTTTTTCCTCCTCCACATAGCCTGCTTCAGAAAGGCGCCTACATCCCTGAGCACCTGAGCTCTTGGGCTATCTAGCAGATATTTAAGAAGTTCTCCCTCAGTCCATCTGGGCCGCTCATCAAGAATCGGCGCCAAGAATTTCACCCTCAGATCATCATACAAATGACATGAGATCATAATATGACCTGCTGTCTCTACTTCTTGCATATCATATGGGCAGAGTCTCTCCGCAAAGGGAATTCCCTCCATCCTGCCCTCATATACCCGCGTGGGGAGGACATTATATATATATAAATTTAAAAGTTAGTTTAAAACTAATAGCTTTTCTGACTTTTACCATAGCCTGGTTAGAGGGGAATGGTGCTTATATTTCCAAGTTCCTCAATTTTTTATGAGCAACATGAATGGACAGAAAACACTGGATAAAAGGGAAATGGTATACTGTAAGGAAAGAAAGAATGATGCAGGAGAGCTAAAAAGAACAGGTCAAAAGCAAGAAAAATCAATGATCAATAATAATAAATTAAGTCTATTTTGAAAAGGATAATATAGTGCTTGTGTGCACAATAAAAATACTTATAAGTAACTGACAAAGGGAGAGATCCAACTCACTGAAATCCAGTGCCAGCATTCCCACTTGCTTTAGCTGGGTTAACATCTCATTTATAGATTAGGCTCTAAAAAATGACATGATTCTATAAAATATACAGATGGGTAGACTTTGGAACTTAATAGTCCTTCCTTTGTGGCATGGGATAACTGATTTAACTAGAGAAAGAGGCATGTCTCATCTAAAAGAACATGTGCTTTTTACAACAGGGAATCAGATTTTGTTGATCTTTTGTGCTGTGTTTTAATAAGAACATTCATGTGTGTCTGAAAGGAAGTACAAACCCGATCATGTCTGTATCCTGGGACATTTATGGCTGTTTCTTGACTGAATGTTTCTGGGGATCCTTTTAGGGGAAAAATTCCACACTTAAAAGTCTGACTTGTAGCGTATGGTATGTTTGATTTAGAATGTTTTGAAAGTTTCTGTAATGTAGGCAATTGCAGCTTCTGTTAGCAGTTCCCAGTGGAACTGGATTCCACCCTTGTAGATTCCAGCAGTCTCAAATTTTTAAAACCCATTCTGACGAACATGTGCATGACTATTACGTTATGGCTGCATTTAATACATTCATTTTAGTCTTAGTTTCTACTCTTTTTCTCTGCACAAATGATAAGTGTGCACCTTCGGTTTGTTCACCTTGCTATTGCTTATCTATATATGGCAGGGCAACAAAGCGGGAGTCACCCAATACACAAACACATTGTGGGGGGGGGCAGAGAGAGAGAAGCCACTTGTAGAGAGCATGTAAAAGGGACTTACTGAGAGTGTGCAGCTTGGATAGGAGATTGCACAGTCTTTGGGACAAGAGCAGAAAAGGCAGGAATCAACCCAGAGAAAAGGCACGTAAGACAAAAAGAAAGCTCTTTTTGTCCCTCTTTCACCCTCCAGAAAATAATTAAAAAACAAAAAACAAAGAAAACCACAAACTTTTTCTGGAATGAGAGAGAACAGGTGCATCCACACAAGATGTTACCCTACTTTGGGCAGCCATGTCCCACTTTGGGCAATGTTATTGTGGAATGCAGTGGCTTGTGTGGCCAGTAGCCACCAGATGTTCACCCTGCCCCATTGGCGGGGTGTGTATGTGTGTGTGTGAGGGAGTGTAGGCTGCCAACTGCTCTGTGATGCATCCTTGGGAAAATCCCAAGGATGCATCACAGAGCATCCTTACGCCAAGTGGGGTAAAGTTGCAGTGCCCGAGGTGGGACAACCCGTGTGGTAGGGCGCACTTGCCCCATCACACTTGGAGCAAGGCTGCACGGCCATGAGGGATGGGCAGTAGCTTCTGTCATGCTCATCCACATCACAGCCAGGGGACGGCTCTCAGCTGGGCGGGGGAAAGGGAGGTGAGGCAGGGCAAGACTTTGTGGGTGGTGCCTCAGCTCCAACTTGGGCTGAGCCTCTCCTGCACTCATATGCTTGACTCCCTGTATTGACCCCGGAGTGTGGAGGGACTGACTGTCCACCACAGGACCATGGAGGGATCATACCCATGCAGCTCATCTGACTGCACCCATCCAACTTGACTTTTTATTGGCCCCTAGACTTCTTGTTGTCCCGGTCATATTTTTCACAGATTCACAACTATGACATGCTTCACCCAATACAGAGAGAGATATGAAAGATATGAAGAGGCAGTAGATGGAGGAAAATGAGAGGGAATACAGGAGAAACTGGAGAAAGTCACGGTAAAGGGAGGGAAATGTGACAGGCTCTGATCTCATGTTACTGATGCTGTCCAATTCAGAAACTGTACCTCCCGCTAAATGTTAGTGCCACAATGACATTCTTTCGTATCATCCAACCGTGACCCAACTCTGTTTTCACCAGTCTCTGCTAACCCTGTTCCAGACCACCTTTAACACCACTATCTCTGGGATATTCCCCAGAGACTAGGAGAGTAATTAACTTCAATATGAAATTAGAGAGGCTGACTCAGAATAGAAACAGGGGGAGGTAATCGTTCCCACTATAAGAACGCCAGCACAGATAGCCACAGGAGGTAATTTTAAAGCAGAGGAAAGGTTGTTTTGACAAAGAAGAGGCTGCTGCCCACAGCTCTGCTTGACTCAGAGCAGCACTGCACTCATGGTGGGAAGGTGCTTGGTTTCTTTTCTCATTTTATAAAGCATTTGTGACTAATTGCTTCGAACACCATTAGCTAAAATGGAAAATCATGCAACAAATTATGGCCAGCGTTACCATTTTCAAGGCCCCATGCTACCACAAACTCCCTAAAAGTGCACGATCTTCTTCTCCCACAACCCCAAGTCCTGCTGTTAGGAGTGGGAGTTATCTGGAAACTGTAGCGCATGGAGCAGAAGGAAAGAATGATGAGTTGCACAGCTCGTGATGGACTGACAGGAATCAAAAGGTGACCTCTTGCTTTATCCGTGCTTAATGCTGAGCCTACTCAACACCTTCTTCTTTCCAATAAATGAAGCCTTTCTTTCTTGGTGAGTAGGAGCATCTACTAGCAATACCATTAGTACACTTCACAGTCTACTGATATTCAAGTACTGGTTGCTGTCTAAGCAAAGGTGAGGTCACCAGTGTAGAGTGAGCACTGGTGTTTCCATCACCATGTCCTCTAGCTAGCTTGTGAAATGAGGTCATAATTGATTTCAGTGGGTGCAGGAATACAGCTTCAGCGTACGCTTGCATTTCTACAACTGTTAGTCCTGCTGGAAGAGATTCTGAAAATCCTCAGCATAAACACAGACCTCATGAGTCTGAACAGATGACAATGACACACTTTCACCTCAATGCTTATGTAAACAATTGGAACAGCAAAACACACTTATCTTCAGATTCAGCTCATTCCTCCGTTTTTGCACGGCTTCTGCCTAGGGTTGCCATATATGCCTCATTTCGGCGACAGTACAAAACCTGGCTGTTCCGCCAAGCCTTTTGTTGAGGGAGGTGGATGAAGGGGGGTGAGAAGGATGGGTTTTTAATTTTCTTTTATGCCTTCCTTTTATGTATTTTTATATATATTATGTATATTTTAAAATATTTTAATTTTTGTAAGCTGCCTCAAGCTGCTTAGGCAGGAGAGGCAGGATATAAATGCTGTAAATAAATAAAAATAAATAAACGTGCCAATTTTTAGAGGACACTTATGAGAAATACAGGTTGCAGGGATGCACTGGCGCCAATACAGCCCTGCATCCTGTATTTGTCATTAGCGTCCTCTAAAAATTGGCATATATGGCAATGCTATTTCTGCAAGAAATGAGAATGAGACACCAGACAACCTGATAATGGCTTGCATTAAGAACCTCAAACAGACCACTAAAAAGCTGATTCAATCTGTTCTGTATTTGGACTCTTTCTCCCTAACCCCCCGTAACCTGGCCACTGCAAATACTCGCAGAATCGGCCCCACCTTTCACTGGATGATCAGGTTGGCATTCCTTCCCCAGTGTAAGATGAAATGGATAAGGATCTGCACCTACTGATATTCTAGCACGGGTAGCATTATTGCTGAATAAGAAAGGTGAAGGCACCAGTGCAGAGTAAATGGGTGTTTCCATTACCATGTCATCTAGCCCTAATCAGTAGGCTAGATTCATCTCAGTTGTGAGACTCCTCCAGCTCAGCATTTCTGCAGTCTGTCTCTCCCAAGTGAAGTTGTGCAGCAGACTCTGCTGCCCCCGCCAAAAGTTCCAAAGTTCTCTACCAGCAAATCTTTCCTCTTCTGTACTTAGAGAGACACCAAGTAAACAGTGTCTTTTCCTGAGGGTTCTTTAAACAGATAAACATAGGCCATTTTTACACGGGTGGGTGGAGGGATGGGTGTTTGGCAGCGGTGTGTGGATGTGGGTGTGTGTCCATTTACACACACACACACACCCCTCCACCCATCTCCACCTATGGAGCCTCCTCTGGTTTTCCGGAGGGCTCCATGGGTGGAGGTGGGTGGAGATGGGTGTGCAATGGGTGGAGGTGGGTGTTGCACAGGAGCGTGCATGCACCCCCACCCATCCTGCTCAGTGTTCACATGGATGAAAACCAAGTGAACACCCATCCCCCCACCTACCACCGGCCATTTATACGGATGCCCGCCCCTTCACAACACCCACCCAAACACCGAGGGGGGGGAGGGGGCGTCCATGTAAAAATGGCCATAGTCTTATTGTGCAAGGGTTCTTTAAACAAACAAACATCAAACAAACCAAAAAATCTCCCAAGCCCAGCAGATTATCCTCAATTCTTCTGCTGAGCTCTGCTCTCTTTCTGCCATCAGCCCCTACTGAAGAGACACTTCCAAGTTCTGATCCTCCAGCCGCTTTGTGATGCTGCAACCTGACCAGCCAGTCTGATATCTTCCTTAAAAGAGGTGTGGTATACTACATAACACCACCCTCCACCTACATATCTATAGTCCTGCATTATCTACTGACGTCTTTGAGAAGCGGCCAAAGAAGTGGCCTGCAAACTCTCTAATCCCATTCTGGTCATATTTCTTCTGGAATCCTCAGTGGGCAATACGGGACTGGACTCTGACTTTTGTGGAGTGGAAAAAGGAGGGTGAATCATCAAAAAGTCCACTGTCTTCCCCCAAACCCCAAACTTGTTGGTGAGAATTGAAGCTATAAATTAGCTGTAGCTACTGAATGCCAGAGGGAGAAAAAACGAGTGAATAAGCCAAGGCTTGCTCCATCTTCTTCATCTAAACTAGGGAAAATTTATGCAAAAATTAATGTTGCAACAGATTCTGGAATTACTATATTTGTTACAGCAGCAGTGTGAGAGCTAATACTTGCTCGGTTCTGCTCAGCTGGGTATGACAGGCTTCAACTCTACAAAAGGATACTTGCAGAATTGTGGAGCTGATGGGAATGGGGAATAAGGGGTTCATATTCTGCAAACAGAAGATGATAGAAATTGCACCCGGTTCTCCAGAATACCCAGGAAACTAGTAAGAGGCCAGGATTTCAGACCATTGATAGGTCCTCTTTGCTGAAAAGTCCAAAAAAGGTGTTGCTACAGCCTGAAAGAACTCATACATCAGCATGTTTAAATACAGAATAATAAGACACCAAACTCTTTGTTTTTTAAAACATGAATTATATAAGCTATATTTCAGTTCTTCAATACATACATACATATGAATTCATTTACACATTAATCTGTGTTTATATATGAATATATGAGTACAAACATAAATTCTATGGTATCCCGTTTGCATGGATATTAATGATAAAGAACTGGACAATTGCTTTCAGTTTATTTCCCCATCAAATCCTAAAATGCCCGTTCACCACTTAGAGGCGAGTGTGGGTTTATGAGCACTCACCTGGTAAGGCGGGATGAAAGGCAGGGAGAGGAAAGGAAGGGGGGGGGACTGAGTGATCCCCCCGTAAAAGCAGCTTTGCAGCTGCCATTTTCCGGGGAGCAGAAGTTCTCTTTGTGGTGGGGCAGGGAGAGCCGAGCAGCTTTGGCTGTTTGGCTCTTCCGCCCTTTAGATATGAGGAGTCGTGTGAGTCGTGAGATTTAAATTCAATAGCCACGCAGTTTGGAGTGGGCTGAGGTGGTTTGTAGAGAGGGAGAAAAGCATTCTCCTTTTGGACTGCTGCTTCTCCTTCTTTGTGTGAGGTTAGTGAAGGCTAGTGAGGTATGCCTTATAAGGGAGCCGCAAGGGTCAGGGGGGGGCAGGAATATAAAGGTGCAGTATACCCAGTAGCGGAGGCAGTAGAGCCACACAGGGAATAAGGCCCCAGTAACGGCTGTCCCTGTAAGGCCCAGTAGAGCCAGGGGTGGGGGCCTTCAAGGTCAGAGTGCCCCTCTGGGTGGGGGCACAACTTGTGTCCCAATCAACATCAGGAACTAGGCCACCCAGGAGATCACCCTTGGGAGGGGATAGAGAAGTCATTGAGCTGGGGGCAGCAGTTAGGGAATTGACTGCCTGTTTTTCTGCTTTGGAGAAGTGGGACCTCCCCCCCCCAGTAGAGAAGAGGTAGGGGGATTAGAGCATCAAGGTATCAGGGGGAGGAGACAGAGGCGAGAGGAAAGACCACTGCAGAGGCAGCTGCCGGGGCACAGATTGACCAGCAGGGGGATCCTAGTTGTGAAGGGCCTGATGAAGTTACTGCAGTGAAGGAGATGGCCTTGGCACTCAGGGATATGGGGGATCATCTAGCATTATTTATTTATTTATTTATTTATAAATATTTGTTAACCGCCCCCTCATGCCTATGGCATCTCAGGGCGACTTACAGCATAAAAACACACAATAAAATTCATTAAAACAATGTTTTAAAAATACAACCCCCCTCAACATAAAAACTCTTCAAAAATCTCCCCCACCCCACCCGCCAAAGGCCTGGGTGAACAGTCAAGTCTTGCAGGCTTGCCAAAATGCCAACAGACTTGGGTCCAGATGGGCTTCCTCTGGGCGGGAATTAAGAGTCTCAGCCCGGCCACTGAGAACTCCCTCTCCATTGCGGCCTCCTGCTTTACACGGGGGAACTCAAAAAAGGCATCCCCGGTGGACAGCAGGGATCGCTCTGAGGCACGGAGGGTGAGGTGGTCCTCAAGGTATGAGGGGCCCAGACCATGTAGGGCTTTATAGATCAACACTAGCACCTTGAATCGGGCTCGGTACGCTATAGGCAGCCAGTTCAGAGTGCAGAGCACAGGTGATATGTGCTCCTGCCTGCCCGTCCCCATAAGGAGACAGGCAGCCACATTCTGCACCAGCTGCAGCCTCCAAACCAGAAACAAGGGAAGCCCCACGTACAGCGCATTGCAGTAGTCTAGCCTTGAGGTGATGAAGGCATGAATGAGGGTGGCCAGGTCGGGCCTGGAAATGTATGAACACAGCCTCCGCACCAGATACAGCTGGCGAAAGGCGGCCTTAGCCACCATCTCTACCTGCCGATCCAGCCAGAGCCCTGAGTCCAACACCACCCCCAGACTCCGAACCTGCAGGGCTACAGGAGGGCGAACCCGCCCCCTCTACCAGGGGAGTCAGTACCTCCTTCGCCCTACCCACTACCATGGGTTTTTGGAGAGGAATCGGCAAGTACGTCCGCAGACTGTGGATCAGCAGGACCGTTCAGATGGACAGGAGCTGGTGCCAATTGGCGAGTCCCCTTATACATCAGACACCATCCCTGTTTCCCCATATCAATCCCCAGTTTTAGGTTAAAAAGATGAGGGTTTTTACTGGGATGGGAACATATGGAGATTAGGAAAATCACCTGTTTTGGCCCCTGGTTGGTCCCAAAGTTCCCCTCCATACATGGCTTTGTTGGCAGGTTGTGCAGGTGTATGGCAGGGAGCCAATGTTCAACCTGCTCAACAAGGGACGGGGCCCACAACCGGTGTCGGGCACCCGGATGGGGACAATATTGGACACCCTCAGCAATATGTGGGATCTGTACACAGAGGTTTCTCCACCTTTGGGTGAGCACTTGTTACAAACTACCCGGGAAAAGATTTGGAAGAAGGAAAAATATCGATAAATTCTCTCTTCTCTTCAGGGAACCAGTTCCAGGTCCTAACAATAAGTCGGAAAAAAGGGAGATGGAAAAGGTTAAAAAGCTGACAGCTGGAAAGGGACTGACATTATTAGGGACCTGACCTTTCTATAGTTGTTCCATATTGTAATGGCAGTAAAGCTTTGGGGTAGGGATTTAGCTAACCACAAAGTATGCTTTTGGTGTGATAATCGTGCAGTGGTTCATATAATAAAATTCTCAGTCATCATGTTCCGCCAGAGTAATGAGACTGTTAAGGGTTTTGGTCCTGGAATGATTGTCTGCAAATGTGCTTTGTTCAGTTTGGCACGTTCCAGGGGTTGATAACAACATAGCTGATGCCCTTTCTCATTTTCAGATGGAGCGTTTCAGAGAGTTGGTACCAGATGCTACTGAGACCCTGCTGAAAATGCTGCTCGTGATGTGGAAACTTGGTGAGGAGAAGTGGAAAGGGCAATTTTTAGATCCCTAGCACCCGCAACAAGGGACAGGTATAGGAGATGGTTTCAGGAATATTTGGATAATCCCAGTAGAGAGAGTATTTCACATTCCGAACAGGTGTCGGAGGAACAGGTGTTGCAGTATATAGTTGGCCTTAACAGAAGGGGGCTGGTGATGAGGACAATTGCATGCCAGTTGATTTTCACTGCCAGTTGCATCATCATCCAGACCCCTGTTGGGGTTTTCACATTAGGAGGGTGATGGAAGGCTGGTCAAGAGATAGGGGGTTGATTAGGGATTGGCATCGCCCGGTAACACCAAGAATGTTGGAAGCCATTATTGCATCCCTCCAGTACAATTGTTCAAGGATGACAGAGGTCACACTGTTTAGGGCAGCATTTTTGTTGGCCTTTTTTTGGGCAGTGAGAATTAGTGAGGTGGTAGTGCCTGCAAAAAGGGGTGGATTCAGGCATGCATTGAAAATCCAGGACGTTGTCTAGAATGGGAGGGAATTAAGGGTAGCTCTAAGGCATTCAAAGATGGACCAGAAGGGTAGGGGTGCTTTGATGAATTTTCCCCTGTCAGCAAACACAGCATTGTGCCCCAGAGTGCAATGAAGGAATATTTAATGATTAGGCCAGATGGGCCTCTCCCTTTGTTTTTGCATGCTGGTGGTTCTCCTCTCACTAGGTATCAGTTTATTTCTGTATTTTAAAAGGGACTAGCACGTATGGGTTTGCCCACAGACCATTTTGGTTTGCATTCTTTCAGGATTGGAGTGGCTACGGCTGCGACTGGAATTAGTGAACAGGATATTTGTGAAATTGGGCGGTGGAGGGTTAGGTATATCGGCAGTACATTCACCCAGATATGGTATAAGAAACTTGAGTTGGTACTAGAGGTGTGCACCAGGGGTTCATGTATGAACCAGGGGAATTAATGTGAACCAGGGGAATTAGTGTGAACCAGGGGAATTAGCGAACAGGATATTTGTGAAATTAGGCAGTGGAGGTTTAGGTGTATTGGCAGTACATTCACCCAGATATGGTATAAGAAACGTGAGTTGGTACTAGAGGTGTGCACCAGGGGTTCAGGTGTGAACCAGGGGTTCAAAACAGCAGCAGAATATGAACTTCAGCCTTTTTCACCTAGCTCATCTGAAGCTTTCACTGCAGGAGCTCTTTTGTCCTTATTCCATATATATAGGCAGAACACACATATAAAACATCTTTTATGTTAGCCACCCTGGGTTGCCTGTGGCAAGAGGGGTGGGGCATACATTTTAAAATTAAATAAATAAAAAGAAACCCTAAACCCCACCCTCCAACCCTCTCCTTAATCACTCCACCCAGTCCCACCCAACCCTATCCCACTTTACACAGAGTTTATGTATTGGTGTTTGTTGCCACACCCCAGAAGAAGACAAGGAGATCAATGAACAAACATGTTGCGCTCTTTATTGGACAAACATCCATGCACAATAGGACCACTTCTCCTGCTAGAATCGGTCCAGCCAAAGAAGTACATCTTGTCTGTAAGGGTGACCTGTTGCACACCCAGGTACTGGCTCTCTATCTGCCGGAATCTAGACTAGCCCCACCTCCCCCACCTGTCCCTCCTTCCAGCTCAAGTCAAGACACCCAACTTGGGTAAAGGGGAATAAGAGCCGGGTTCCCTATGGAAGCCTGCAGAGCAAGGATAAGGGGGGATGCCACTCTCCCTGATCTGCACCAGACTAGGCCTGAAGCAGCAGCAGCTTTTAGCATGCCGCGATTCCATTCCGCCATTTCGGAACTGCCCGCGCCACACTGCAGCTTTTCTGCCAACATTCTGCTAATTCCGATGGCATTCTGCAAATTCGGAAACTATCAGAAAAATTGCAGAATTGTCGGAAACTGTCGGAAAACCGCTGTTCCGCTAGTTTGTGGCACTGGCGGAATGGCGGAAGTAGCGAAAATGGCATGTTTCCACTATTTGTGAAGCCTGTGGAAGTAGTGGAATGAAATTAGTGGAACTGCGGAAGTAGCAGAATGAAACTAGCAGAATGAAAGCCTCTGCCACGCCATACCACTAATTGCAGAAACACTGTTTCCGGCGGAAATAGCTACCGCTGCGACTTTCTGCTACAGCCCTACACCAGACCTCAGTCAAAACTTGTGATGCCACCTAACTACCCAGGACATGGATAGGCTTTCAGCCGCACTGAGCTCATATGCTTTGTCCTGAACTCCACCTCTCTAGGAGGTTGCCTGACTTCCTAACGTTGTGCTACTCATAAAACCCCTAACTCCAGAGCAGGCCCCTGTCTATAGAGTGCAACAATGTATTTACTATCTGAGGTATGCCTTTAAACATCCAACTGAGAAAGCTAGATTTTGGAGAAGGTGAAATAACAGGTGCTCACAGGAACAATCATAAGCATTTGCAAATAATTCCCAGCCCCCAATAGGCAACCAGCAGAAGCCCACAGTGAAGCTAGTGTGTAGGTAGGTTTCTATATCTCTTGTACTCCAAGGCACACTGAAAAATGGCAGTAGGCAGCCTTGGAGCTTAAATTTGGTACCCAGGGGATCCCATCTCACAAGACTCCCCCCTGGGCACCCCACCTGGTTGCATAGCTGACTGACTCCTGCCTCATGTGGTGAAAACAGACATGATGCTAACCACCCTTTAACCACCCTTAGTGGTTTATTTTGCATGTTGCAGGGCTGTATTGATGTCCTATGCAGCCCTGCAACATGCATAAATAACCACCAAGGGTAGTTAAAGGGTGGTTAGTGTCATGTCTGTTTTCACCCATGGTCCTGGGGTCATGGGGAGGTGCAGCCTGCCCTACAGTCCAAGCCCCGTCTTCCTCCTCCGAAGAGTGAGGTGCTGGGCAAACTGCCCTCTCCACCAAGGGACTGAAGATGGAGAAGGGGATAAGACATGTGTTTGTCACTTGCGTGTGTCTGCAAATGCTTCTACATACATACACTACTTATAGTACCCCATTAGGAGAAATAAAAGAGATACTCCTTATAAACAAGGAGGATACACAATTATATACGTCTTGGAACACCATAAACCACATGTGGGTGATCTGATTGACTTTTAATATCCTCAGTGAGAAGGTTCTAGTATAAAGAAAACCACAAAGCAACAGCAGTCAGTCGGTGGCAAAAAGAAGAGAGATTGGCCACCAGGTACAATTTAATATTTAATACAAGAATGGCATTAGATCACCTATTAACTGCATTATATGTTCATTAAAACTTTGCATTAAAATGCTCTCAGTTTTGCTTTAATCTCTTAACTGTCTTTATAAAACTGATAATGAACTGCTATGCAAAATGGTATTTTAACTGTGTTTAAATATAACAAACCAGAGTCCTGCAACTCCTTCCTCTAATTGCATCCAACAGACACAGAACGATTACCTTTTTTAAAAAACAAACAAACAAACAGCCCAAATTGAGTCTTCTCATAGAGTTTGTTACTGCATACAAAAAGTCACGTCATGGTTATCTACGGCCCTTTTCAAATGGGCTGGCGGTGCGGGAAGGATAGGGGGAGGCTGCGGTGGGTAAGCATTGTGTGGGCAGCCAGTTACACAGACGTTCACCCACCTCCATCCATCTCCACCCATGTAGCATCTACCACTGGCACCCGTTGCTCCCGTGGGTGATGGGTGGAGTTGGGTGAAGCACAGGAGCATCCACACACCTCCACCCACTCACCACGGTGGTTGCACAGACGCTCATCCACACCGCCCACCCACGCGCACACGTGTGTGGGAGGGGGGAAGGGGGGGCATCTGTGCAAAAAGGACCTGCATTTCTTTAAAAGTGCATGGGATAGAATCATAGCAATTTATAGTTATAGTACAGGTATATATTACATATCTTTAAATCACCTGCACATCTGTAGTGAACATTTTGCCCATCTACTGGTATCTACTGGAGTAATTTAGCAATAATAAACTCGCCACAATTTTTAGGAAAAAAGCATGTATTTTGATTTGGCAGGCAAAGAATGCAAGATTTGTAAAAAAAAAAGTATGTCAAAAGCCACAGGGTAAAATTAATATTTTCTTGGATGCATTTTCTGTCTGTGGTAGAAAATCCTTAATTTCAGCTTTTTTTCCCCATAAGCAAATTTTCTGAAATGCAAATATAACTTCAGGCTAAAAGAATGCTGCTCATTACAGTGGAGTGGTGGAGTAAAATATATCATCACTTCTGCTGGGCTGCATTTTAAATTGCTGCTTTCACACAATCAACAATCACAAAACAGAGCTGACAGGTCTGCTCTCCTGGGCTTGGGTTTTCACTCTTCAGGGGCTTTATCTTCTGCCCAAATATGCAGGGTATGACAGCTATTTTGTGTTATACAAATGAGGTTACCTCATGAGCTTGATATCAACTGAATGCTAACCATATTGTCTCTTGTTATATGCAAGCACTTGACTTTATTACATTAAATGCTATGGAAGAGCCTTAAGACACAGGAGACTATTTGGGAAACAATGCAAAGCTTTGTCACTCCTCAGAGCTTCTACTTCATTGGCTCTTAAATGATGTCAGCTACATGGCAAAAATCTATATCCTCATTTCAAACAGATTTAGTACTGCAGCTTTTTCAACAAGCTCAGTGGAATACTAGAGATATAAAAAAGAAGTTCAAATTGTAGTCACTGCAAGCTTCCAGTAGTGTTTATTTTCATTGCAATAGGTACCTGTCTTGGATTCAGTTCCCTGAAGCTGTTACATTAAACTTTTGTTGAAGGAAACCATTTTGATAAAGTTTGACAGGTGATAAAAAAAAGTTTGCTGGTCGCCTTCATTCATCGCCGCCGAAGAATACTTCCCATGAGGGATTTAATGTATAAAATTGCCATTTATGCAGGACATCTGCCATTTTTATAAATCGCAGGCTCTCTCACTCATGTCTTCTAATCTACTTTGAAACCGCACTAACTCTGATATCAGACGACTATATTAATATTAGTCCCATCATGCAATGTAGTCAGGTTTATGCAGTAGGCAATCTCAAAAGAGCATGTTTCATTACAAATTATTGACCTATTCAAACAATTCAAGACAGAAAGACAAACCATTTTATTGCCTCTGTAAACACAGTAAGGCAACATAACTACAGACCCACAAGCATAAAAAGACCAGGTAATACCGTGCCATATTTAACAGACTTTCTTTTTCTTAGTTTCCAAGAAAAAATGATTACACCTGGATATTTGACATTAGTTTGAATATTACTCTGAGAAATTAAAAAGAAAAAACAAACAAAAAACCCAATTCATCTTACCCTGAGCGTGCAGATTTTGAAGTCAGTCAAAAATTCTCCACCCTGAGACCTGGAACAATAAAACAAAGAAAAATCCCCCTGTCAGCAAGGACTATAAATGATGAGACATTAGAAAAACTGTTAAGCAGGTAAATGATGGTTCAATACTATGAGTAATTAATACATGTGTACATTATGGAAAAATCAATTGACTTAAATCCTTGATTTATAACTCTTTGAGTAGAATATATTTATTAGAAAAGCAGCTCAATAAAACATTTACAATTAAATGTATGCATTCTTAGGGAAATTCAGTTTCATCCCCCTCTTTATAACCCTAAGTGTCTTCATTTCCATGGTGACCAATAAACTCTGATGTAGCTAGGTAGGAATGCATTTGAGTAATATGTGGCTGCAGTTCAAATAATATTCTTGATATGATTTCTTTGTGTAACAAATACTTCTTTTTAGGGTATTGGGTAGACAAATTATATTAACTCTCACATGGGCTTTAAAAATAGGGAACAGAAGTTCAGATCACATTCCTAGACTTTGGTTTGAAGGCTAGTGGAAATTGAACTAATCAAAGATGATACCTAACACATATTTGGAGTGAAGAGTGATGTCCCTTGAAAAGAAACAAAAGAGCAGCAGGGGTATGAGCTAATGATAAATGACTGTAGGTGGATGTTTGTAGATGAGGTGAGATGAAAATAAAATTTCTCGTATAAAAATAGGAAAAGAAATCAGACTAGTGTATTAAACATTCTTTATGCACATCAAGAACAAATGATTCACCATTGAATTAACATTTGTTTCATTCTACTGGATACATTTCTCTATATAACTGCTAAGATTTGTTGAAGTTATCAATAATATAACAATGTTTATTCCATTACTAAGGCTTGAATTCAGTCATTAATAACCTCATCCTTAATAAGGACAATCAATGATTGATTTTTTTTTCTTCAAAAAATGAGTTGCTAACATTCACCTGCCAAATTTTTTTTTTCCTTTCTGTCCACCACAGAAGTAATAAAGATTGATCCTTAAAATGTATAATTAGAAATAGTATAAAACAGACAAAGTCAAACATACTAGTACTTAAATTACAGATTAATAATGAGTTGAATATTTTAGAAACAGATAATACATTATAAATAAAACCCCATGTTCCACATTACAATTATAATTTTAATTTAGATAGATTTTTATCCCTCCCTGAACCTTTATGGGAAAGGAGGGGGGAGAATGAATACATTTAATCTTAACAGATGAAACAGAAAGGGGTTTAGCAAAGCACTTTAACATATCTAGCAAACAGCTAAACTATTTTCTATGTCAAGTGTGTTATTGAAACAGGGCTGTAGTGCTGAATTAATATAGATGTACATGTATGCTCATATATAAAAATGCATACATTATCAGAAGACAAAATTTAAGGCTAATTAACATTCTAAAATGGGTATATTTTTACTTAAAATTATGTTATTTTTTAAAATGCAGTGTCCTAGGGAGTATTACATCAGTTACACTGATCACAACTACTACACGAATAGTAGTATAGTAGTAGTAGCTGCAAAATAGTTTTTCCTTCTAAATTTCTATTGCTGCATGATTACAGATTTTGAACATATTAGCCTTTGAATTAAAATTTCCAGCATTGTTTCTTCGTGAAATTTTTCATCCATTTCCCTCCCAGCCCAGCCCTGTTCAGTGGTGGAGATTAGAGCTGAACAGAATGTTCACGAAGAACATTGTTTTGTCAAAAACAGCTCATTCGTTGCTTTACCAGCAATTTGGGAACACTTGTCCATTTGTCTAGGCTTTTGTTTGCCATTTTTGCCAGCCAGGAAGTACCAATTTTGACAAAACCTCATTATACATGCTGTGAAAGTGTCAGAAATTCACCAATGAATACACCAAAAGTGGTGAAAGGACGGAAAGAATACTGAACTTGAAAAATGGTGTGAACATTCAGCAATGTTCCTGAAAAGACATGAATTCATGTCAATTTGGGAATGACCATTTTTGCACCAGCTTTACCAGAGAGTAGAGCTGAAACTAATATTTGTGGGAAGTACAATATTTGACAAATTGCCCACTTTAACTTGGGTACAGCTAAATGGGTACAAACCATTATTTGCTCTCACTTTGTCCAATATTTGTTTCAGTTTTTTTATTTAGTTTGGTAAGTCAGGAAGTCATTTCATCATTTTGGTTACTTTGGATGAAAACAGACATGACGCTAACCACCCTTTAACCACCCTTGGTGGTCATTTATGCATGTTTCAGGGCTGCATAGGGCACCAATACAGCCCTGCAACATGCATAAATAACCACCCAGGGTGGTTAAAGGGTGGTTAGTGTTATGTCTGTTTTCACCCTTTGTTTCAACACGATTAGCATGACAGCAAGAGTTGAAACAAAGTAACTAAAAAAACCTGAAATGGTCAACCAGTATAATCAAAATAAATGAAACAACTGAACTGGAATTCCCAAATAAGGGGATATGCAAACCTAGTTTGAATGTGGATATTGTCCAGACGCTGAGGGTGTTTTCAGACATTACGTGGTCCCAATTCACCATAGTGGATTCCCAGCAGTGGCAAGCCGGACAACCACCCCCGGTGGTCAAGGAAAGGCCGAACAGATGTGACTGGAGCGGGACCACAGCAGGGAATCAGACACACAGACCATAGCCCGGGGAAGTGCAACAGATGTGATGCCAATTCCCGGCCATGGTCAAAACACCAAGAAGGCACTGGGGAGGGGCGAGAGGTAGACATGGCCGGCTGAGGGCAAACAAAGCCAAAAGCTCCCACAGGGAACACTCACACAAGGGAAACGGGAAGGGAGGGGGAGGAGGGAGGAGAGCCGCTGAGGCAGCACACACAAAAGCCACAGAGAAAACGAGGTCACAAGCACAAACACACGCCCGGGCACACACATACCCAGATGAGAAAGAATGGGAAAGGGGGACACAGCAGGATGGACAACACACAAGGCACAACAGGCACAGGGGCGAGGGAGGGGGGCTGGGGACATGGAAGGGGGGGAACAGCCCAGGGGCCGGCCAGGACAGGAGGACAGTCATCCAGCAACCCCACAGCAGTGCAGCCAGCACGGGCACCGCCAGAGTCACACAGGTAGTCCCGGAATGGGGGGTCCCCACATGGTCGGATCACAGGCACAGTGGGAGGCCACACGGAACAGTGAGCGGCCCGGGAATGGTCCAGGAGACACCCAGGCACCCCAAGTGCTGGCAAGGGTGCAATTGAGGGGATGTAGGAGAGCTGGAGCTGTGCAGCCGGACCAAATACACGCACACACCTGGGATGATGCCGGGGGGTGCAGTCCGGGGGCCCCAGAACCCCGCGGTCACACAGTCATCCAAGGGGGGGCACGGGCACAGGAGGGATCGTGGGCAGTCGAGGAAGTTATGCAGCACCCCGGGGAAAGGGGTTCAGAACTCGGCCCCTGGAGAAGGCAGCCACAGAGGGGAACACCGGTTGCAGAGGTGGATGGGGGGCCCAGAGCCACAGACAGGGGCAGTGGAACCCCGGGAAGCAGGCAGCACAGCAGCAAGGCTGGGACATCATGGAGGGAGCGGACAGTGACCCATGGCTGTAGGGCGGAGCTGGGAGACCACAGTGGGGCCAGCCACCATGGCCCGGAAGGCACAGAGGGCCTCACAGCCAGCGGCAGGCAGCCACGAACGGTTCCGGGTGGCTCGCCAGGTTCAAAGTGTGGCCACTGAAGCATGCCCCAATGGTATCCCAGTGCTGCCATGTGGTGGGCGACCAGGTAGTACACCTCAAATGGATCCTGCATGGCGAGCCCCACCTGCACATCAGAATGAGCACACACACCAGCCAGCACAGTCAGCTCCACCCCGGTGGGCTCCGACAAGCCATAATCAGCACCTGGGGGCCACGGAAGGTGACCCAGCTCCAACAGCCAGTGATACGCAGCCCCACAAGAATGCTGGTACCCACGGTCCCATGAACACAGCCAAAGAAGGACACGGCCAGGGCAGGGCCCCCCTCATTCAGAGAGGCCATGTAGGTGGCCAGACTGCACACAGAGAGGGCAGACATGGTCTCCGCCGCCGACCACCACACATGCGCGCACTTCGTCTCCGGGATGCAACCATCGGGAAAGGGACTCAGGCCCAGCATCTCCATGTGCAGACGGCAATCCCAGGTGCTCGCCTCATAGCCAAAGTAGTGCAGGCCAGAGCTCAGACTCACATAGGCACCTGACAGGCTGTCCGGGCAGCTCAGCAGAAATTGCATGGCTGGGGAATCCCACAGGTCACAGAGGGCCATGGTCTTGTAGAAGGTCCAGCTATGGGGAGCGCCAGGGGTACTGGGGCCCACGAGAACCAGGGAAGCCCTGCCATCCATGGTCCAGCACACGCCTGATACTAAATGTAAAGCAAGAGGGGTTCCACAATTCCTGGAGGGACAGGAGGGGAGCTCCAAGGCCAAGTGATAAGGTCACAGGCTGCAACATTGCCCGGCTAAGGAGCGAGGCATGGGGTGCGGACCCTGCACAGCTGCTGGCACTGAGCACACAGCCAGGACATCCTACATACAGCTCAGGGCGGCATGGACAACAGGCTGCAAAACCACAGAGAGGTGGGAGGTGATGACAGCAGGGACGCAGCTGCTTCACGCGCACGCCCGGGCGCAGACTGGACCACACACGAGGCCCCGTGCAGGGACTGCAGTTGTACCTAATGGAGCACCCCCAGCAGCCCCATCCCTGTCACTCTGTGGGAGCCAGCCCTGCCAGGGGGGAGGGGAATTGGGGCTCCCTGGCCGATAGGCAGGTGAGGTGACACCCACCCCAGCCTATAGCGGGGGGAGGTGATGACAGCAGGGACGCAGCTGCTTCACGCGCACGCCCGGGCGCAGACTGGACCACACACGAGGCCCCGTGCAGGGACTGCAGTTGTACCTAATGGAGCACCCCCAGCAGCCCCATCCCTGTCACTCTGTGGGAGCCAGCGCTGCCAGGGGGGAGGGGAATTGGGGCTCCCTGGCCGATAGGCAGGTGAGGTGACACCCACCCCAGCCTATAGCGGGTGCAGCCCCACCCCATCCAGGGCACTGTTTGCCATGGATCTGGGGCACTTGGGCACCTGTGGGATGCACCTAGTGGTCTGCACTGAGTGGTACCACTCACACACGGACCTCCTGTGCATCCAGACCGCAGAGGTGCACCTGGCCGCCCGACTGTTAGTGAGCATGGCCTGGAGCACTGCTACCACCTGGTGAGCCCACTACAGGCACAGGCGCTCCCTGGACTGGCTCAGAGCACAGCTGGTGTCTGGAATGGCCAGGCAGGCCCTCCCCTGTGCCTGGCAGTGGGCTGCAGTGCTCTGAAAGGCGGCCGGCTGCCTCCAGTGGTGGTGGGAAACCTTGGGATACGCTGCCCAGCTCTATATGCCCATTGACCAGTGGGTATGACTCACGGAGTGGGCACAGAGGTGGTGGGCCAGGGCTCTTGCCCAGTGGGACTAGGCAGCCTGGAGAGCTCACTTCCACATGGACAGACGCACCCTCCTGTGACTCGCAGAGCTGTTAACGCCCTACTTGCAGTGACAGCACACCCCCATGCGGACCCCGATCCCCATGGTCCAGCAGGTGGCCATTGGGGTCTCGGCACTAGCAAGGCCCGACTCCTGCCGGTCCGTCTCACAGCATTTTGGTGTGGGGGTGAGCACTGTTGCCGGTATCCTGCGGGATGTCTGCGAGGCAGTGGAGGGCGTGCTCTTGGACTACACGATCCAGCTGGTGGACCAGGAGACCATGATGGCCGGGTTCATGGCTGGAGTGTTCCCCAACTACATAGGCGCTGTGGACTTGAGGTCCTCTGCCCATCCTCTGGGGAGGCCACAGAATATGTCAACAAACACAGGTACCACTCCCTGCAACTCCAGGCACAGTCACGATGCCCGGATCATGACCATCTCCCCCTTCTATGCCCGGATGTACTGCGGGGACTTTGTAGACATGGAGATGACCCGGATCGATGGGGTGATGATGCCCCCCTGCATTCTGGGGGACACGGTCTATCCACTCACCTGATGGCTGATGAAGGCATACCCAGTCACCAGGAACCCTGTGGAGGTGCTGTAAAATACCCACCTGTGTGCTAGCAGAACCGTGGTCAAGAGGACCTTTGGGGCCCTCAAGCAGTGCTGGAGGAGTCTCACCATCCGGCTGGACTACACGATGGAGACCTCGTTCCTGGTGATCGGAGCCTCCGGTGTGCTGCACAACGTGTGCGAGACTGATGGTGCTGCCCTTGACTACCCAGTGCCCCGGAGACCTCCTGGCCCTGTGCCTCTCTATGTAAACGCAGAGAACCCGCAGGAGTACAGGTACGCTAAGTGCATCCATGCTGCCCTGGCCAGGCACATTAGCTGTGAGGCTGAGTCATGAGGGTGCACTCTCCCCTGTAGCAATCAAACCCAGGGGGCCCCACCAGCACCATGGGCGTGCCCCTCCCAGCCCCACTGGCTGCCCCGAGCCCTGGGCACACAAACAGACCCACAGAGGTGACTGTGGTGCCCATACATTTATTGTGACATTCATATAAATGTGCCCCCACCAACAACACCACCAACACCACTGTCAACACCCACCTCCAGGGGCCATGTCCCCCCCCTTCAGGCTGCCCTCCCCTTCCCTCCATCCCCCTCATCTCTGGGGCCATCCCCTTGGCCATCCTGTGGGCACCGTGGAGCTCTGGGAGCTCCCCTCCCCCCACTGTCCATGTTCCCAACAGTGTCCTCAGAGACCTCGGTGTTCTGAGGGGCTGGCAGTGGTGGGAGGGAGGGTGGACCCAGGGCCGGAGGGTCGCCCCTGGGTGTCTGCTCCCTCCGGAGGGCTACAGGGATAGGGAGGCAGATGCACAGGCCCAGTGGGTGTGCCGGTGCCTGGGGCAGTGGTGGAGGTGGTGGGGGTGCCGGGGGTGCCAGCATCGGGGCCTGGGAGGGCAGGGAGCCTACCAGGGTTGTTGCCATCATGTTGCGCTCATGGTCCCAGCATGCAGGAGCAGTGAGGTGCTGATGTCATGTGAGTGGTCCATCTTAGTTGAATGCTGCCGCACCATCTTGTTGATGGCCAGTTCCAGCCGCCCAAATGCCTCCACCTGCCTGTTGTGCTTCTGGTGCTGCCACCTCTGTTCCTGTCTCACCTCCACCTGCAGCCTCTGGTGCCTCCACTTGCTGCATGGAGTGTTTTGTGGCCGCCTCCATCTGGTTAGTGGCCGCAATCATCTGCTCTCCCTGCTCAGTGGTTGAGCGAACTATGTCCTCCACTTGGTCCTCCCTCCGGCGCTGTACCCGTGCCTGGTGCTCCCTCATCCAGTGTGCCGGAGGCATGGGTCCATGCTGCTGTGGCCCCTCAGGTCGCCTTTTTGGGGTAGACAGCTCGTCTGCATACGCTCCCAGCATCCTCGGCTGTCATCGCTTGAGGACACCACGACTCTCCTGGGGCTTGGCCTTCCTGCCACCCCAAGCTCCACCGACCTGCCCGGGAGGTCCTACCCGGACCATCCCCGATTGCGTGGTGAATGCGATTCCCCCTCCCCATGAGCAAGGGGATCATCACGTCTATCCTGCTGCCATGGCCCGGAATCAGCAACGGGATTCCGGGCCGTGGTCACTGCGGGCTGGCATTGGAGGAGGAGGATGACCGGCCGTGGAGACGCCAGAGGAAGGCGTACCGCCGAGGGGGGCAGTGGGGCCTCCAGGACACCAGGGACTTCATCCGCATATGGGGGACCCTGGAGTACCAGCTGGAGCTCGCCCTCAACCAGCACAATGAGCATGTCTACCAGGACATAGTGCAGGACATGGAGGTGGCAGGGCATCAGCGCACAGCGGCACAGTGCCGCTCCAAGGCCAAGGAACTCAAGAGGGGGTACAAGACCATCCGGGACAACAATAGGCGCTCCGGACACGGGGCCTGGACCGCCCCCTTCTACGATGCCCTGGACTGCATCCTACATATGAAGGGGTCCATAGTCGCCCCACGGCTCGTGGACAGTGCAGTGGTCCAGGGCAGGGAAAGGGCCAAGGTATACCCTCCCCATGCCCCCTGCCCAGTAGACATGAGCTCCGGGGCCCCAGACCCCCAGGAGGAGTGCCCAGTGGCCTCCGGCACTGGCATGACCCCCCCTGTCAGCAGCCCCGAGAGCACCCAATCCCGGGCCGGCCTGGCAGAGTCCGAGGCTGACACCGTCAC
>QEPC01006382.1:2873119-2894964 GCA_003113815.1 Sphenodon punctatus
GGTGCCCCCCTTCTTCCATGTCCCCCCCTGCTCCCGTTGTTCCTTGTGTTTTGTCCGGGCACCCCTTCCCCCCCTTCCTGACCTTTCCCTTGTGTGGGTGCTCCTGCATGTGCGTGTGTGTGTGTGTGCCCGGGCATGTGGTCGTGCTGTGTGTTGTGCTGTGGGTCCGCTGTGTGTGTGCGCCTGCTGAGTGTGGTACCTGTCTGTCTCTTGTCCCTCTTCCCCCCTCCCTTCCCATTTCCGTTGTGTGGGCGTTCCCTTGTGTGCCTTTTGGCTTCGTTTGCCCTCAGGCAGCCATGTCTGTGTCCCGCCCCTGCCCGGTGTCTTCTGGGTGTTTTGACCACAGCTGGGGATCGGCGTCATGTCTGTTTCGCTGCCCAGATCCGTGATGTGTCAGCCCGATTCCCGGTCGTGGTCCTGTCACGTCTGTTTGGGGCTTTTCTTCGCCCCGTGCCGTGGTTGTTTTATTCACCCCCACTGGGGATCCACTGTGGTGAACCACCCGCCCGTAACGTCTGAAATCACCCTGTGATATCGTAACGTCTGAAAATACCCTGAGAGGGCACCGAGTAATATTTGCAAATATCGAATCCACTATTTGTTTAAGCTCTAGGGTGTTGCAGCAGTGAAACCTACACCAAACTCCCTTCTGGTCCTAAGGATTTATAATTAAATGATTGAGGGGGGAGCTTTTCCTCTTCATTAAACTAAAATGAACAAACATCATAATTGTTAATACTGGTGTTCAGAATACTTGTACATTTGAAAGAGCACATCTTCACCAGATATAAAATAGCATAGATTTTCTCCAGCTGAGAATGTGTCCAGAATATTTTAACTTTAGGTCCAATCCTGCAAACAATTCCCTGGCTTAATACTGATTAACATTAATTACCCTCCTCCTTCCACGCATCTGTCAGAGGGGCCTTGACCCAGAGTGACTTTTTATAATAAAATTGATAATAAAATGTGTATGCCTCCCCCTCCTGCTAAAAGCATCTTGGGGCAGCTAACAACATATGAAAACAATAATACAATTTAAAACACTATTAAAACACAATATAAAAAACAACATAACCCCACCCTAACCCAATCCACCCACCCCCTCTCCCTCAGGAAAAGCACGGCAGAACAGCCAGGCCCTACATTGTCTACTGAAAGAGAGGAAGTCGGTAATCAGGTCGACCTCCAATGGGAAGGAGTTCTACAACCTCGGTGCGGCCACAGAGAATGCCCTCTGCAAGGTCAACACCTGAAAAACTTGGGGGACCTCGAGGAGGGCGCCCCTGGCCAACCACAGGGGCCAATCCAGGACCCAGAGGGTGAATGGTCTGGGCCTCGCAGGCAGGTGGGGCCCAGACCATTCAAGGCTTTAAAGATCAATACCAACACCTTGAATTTGGCCCAGAAGACTATAGGCAGCCAGTGAAGACAGTGAAGCACTGGTGTAATATGCTCGCGTCAGCCTGTCCCTGTTAGGAGATGAGCTGCTTTATTCTGCACCAGCTGCAGCCTCCGAACCAGTGCCAAGGGTAGCCCCACATAGAGTGCATTACAGTAGTCCAATATTGAGGTAATAAAAGCATGGACGTTCATGGCTAGGTTGGAGTCCAAGACATATGGCCAAAGCCGATGCACCAGATGTAATTGGCGAAATGTCCCTTTTGCCACAGTTGCCACATGGGCATCCAGGTGGAGCTGCGGGTCCAGGAGCAACCCTAGGCTCTGAACCTGATATACCAGGGCAAAATGGACCCCATCAATGATGGGAGCCACCACTCCCTCAGCCTTCCCCATGATCATCACCTCCGTCTTGTTGGAATTTAACTTCAGATGGCTCACCCTCATCCTCCCGCACAGCTTCCAAGCACCGGGTAAGCACCAGGACTGCTGGGCCTGGGTCAGATGAAACGGACTCCACTGCTGATTGCTCCATGGGTGGGTGGTGGGTGGAAATGGGTGTTGCGCGGGAGCACACACGCACCTCCACCCACCGCCCACGGTGTTTACACAGACGCCTCCACCCATCAAAACTGGGTGGAGGCATCTCGTGTGAAAAGGGCCCATGTTGCAGGGCTGCAGTGTTGCCCTGTACCATGTATAATAAAATGTAACACCCATTTTATCGGTGTTAGAGTGTCTGTGTAAAAACGGCCAATGTGTCTGTAGCCTTCTTTCACGCTGTGGGGATAATGGTCACACACTACTAAATTGGACCAAACTTCATTTTCAAATAATGTTAATCGTGTAGGACGATCTTTACAAACATAGGACGAACATTACAAAATCATATGAAAAACTTTTACACACATGCTTAAATGTAGATGTGTGAGTGAAATTGCTACAGAGCTGTTATATTAGAGGAACCTACATACTAAGCTGCTGAAGAAGTAGGAGATTGCAAACTTGAGTCAATAAACAGGTAAGAGCACAGTGACCAATAGTATTTTATCTTAGTTTTCACGGTAAAATTTTATATATTGTTTATATTCTCATTGCATGCCTTAAAATGTACAGCTACATGGGAATGTTAAAACTACTGGTTATTTCATCCTCTAGCATATGCAACATTGGCCACTGTTGAAAAAACACTCATTTATTAGATGAATCCATGGTCTATTGTGGCTCTGCAATTCTTATGTTCGTATGCTTTGTCCCTGTGCTTGTCAGCCTGAATTAAGTTAGTACAACAAATGTTAAAAGACACACTAGGTTTTGTTTTTATTTTTAAAATGGCATAGTTTAACAACACAAGCAGGATAAATCACAGATTATTACTACAATGCTAACTGACAGCTGTGCAAATTGTTTCACACAGAGATCTTATCGTATGAACGTTTATCTTTTGATCAAAATTCTGATTTCTTGATGGATCCTTTTTAGTGCAGTTTTGCCCGTGGCGAGCAATAAATAATAAATAAAAGAAAAAAGTGTTGACAACCAAAGATACTTTTTGCTACTTCACTATTGGGTAATTTCAGACGTTATGAAATTGCTGCTCACCACAGTGAATCCCAATGGCAACAGTGATAACGGTACCATCTGTTTGATCCCTGCCAGATGTTCACCACGGTGAATTTCTGGCGGGGATCAAAGCTAACCACGGTTCTGGATTTCTGGCCGGCCCGAGGTCGAAAACCACGGTTAGATTGGCCACGATCTGGAATGGGCCAAAAGTAACATCTGTTACCTTGGTCCATCATGGATCGTGGCCCCGACCACGGTATGGAATTGGGCACAGCGGCCACATTGGCTGCTGCGCCTGCCCGTCTCCCCAAGGGCAGGTGGCTGTGGAAGCGTGGGGGGGGGGTGTCTTTAAAAATGAAACAGATACTGCTCCACCAAACCAATATGAAGCCTCAAATGTTCTTGGCCATCACGAATTATGGGATCTTGCTTAACTGTGCTGGTCATTGAGCTGTACAATTGAATTCCAGTTTGTGACTAAGGGATAAGTATGCAGGTACATATAATTGATCACTAGCTGATTAACAGGGAAAGAGCAGCTCACAAATCCTCAGTAATTCCCAGCTATTTGAAATTTAGGAAACATCAGCAACTTCTTATGATGACTGTCTTTTAAATAATTTTTCTTCTGGTTAGACAAGGGAATAGTTGAGGATAGCTGGGTAAGTCCTTGAACATTTGTATGGAACATGATGCTTGAAAAGTAAACAAATGACTATATAATGTAGTCATGTCTGACTCTAATCTAGGGAAGAGATAAGGATTACATGTTTCAAATAAGTGACTCATTTTATGAGTGGTTGGTTACTCATCTGGTATCCATGCTACTCACTGGTATGCTTTTCACTAACTCCATCTGGTAAAAAGACTGCAACCTTTTTTACCAGATTTTGATCTGGCCACTGTCATCCATGACTTCATAACCTCAAGGCTAGACTTCTGCATTGTGCTTTTGTGGGACTCGCCTTGACAACTATCTGGAAGCTGCAGCCGGTGCAGAATATGGTAGCTTGCCTTCTGTTGGGTATCGGTCTCTAGGAGCACATTGCTCTGGAGTCTGCACTACCAATAGCTTTACAGCCACAATTCAAAGTGCTCCTTTTGAATATAAAGTCCTAAAAGGCTTGGACCCCAAATATCTGAAATAACTTCTCCCCTCATCATGGCTTCTGAGGTTAGATAGGAGTGCTCTCTTGCAGGAACTATGTGCCTGCCGGGTTTTTCCAGAGTAAGGGCATGCACAGTGGGTGCAGCCACACGAGCTGCTGGTGCCTGATCCCTGAATGGCCCTGTGTTGGGCAAGCCAGCCACGTGGCCAGCATGGGGAGCTGAACAGCCAGGCACCCCTCCTCCCCCGCAGGGCAGCTGTGCCACTGTTGGAGCTCCTGCCACGGCCAGGGCAGGCCAAGGCGCTGGCCACATGAGTGGGCACCTGGCTCAGCCCTGCCCTGCCTCCCTCCCCTGGCCCAACCAAATTCCTGCTCCAGCCAGTCCATGGAAGTGCTCGATGGACAACAGTGCCCACCCCTCAAAACCCTACCAGGGATCTCTCCACACTGTGAGGCAGAAGAGGCCCTGAAACATGGATAGCCGCTCCTTGGGCAGCCTTACCCCATATGGGGTAAGGCTACGCGACGCGTTCTTGGACTTTTCCTGAAGATACAGCACAGCCACATAGCAGCCAGCCAGTTTCCCCTTTGGTGGAGGGAACATCTGGTGGCAGCCGGTCACACGATGCACCGCATCATGTGGTCTGGCTGCCCAGAGTGGATTACGACTACCAAAGCTGTGGTAGCCTCCCCAGGGTGTCTCGTGTGGCTGCACCCACCGGCTGCCCCACAATTATGGAACTCCCTGCCTGTGGGACATTTGTGTAAGCCCGAGCTTACTTGTCTTCTAGAGGCAAAGACAGACCCTTTAAATTATTGTGTCATAAATGACACTCATATCTTCTACCACATTATTCTTGTAATTTGTGTTGCCAAAACTGGATAAAAAAACCAATTTTGCAAGTTGTTCAATCTCCTTGTTGCATTAAATTTTCAAAATTTCACTAAGAAACGGACAAAGATATCACACATTATTACTTCCATGTTGTTCTATTCACATAGCATAATATTGTTGATATCCATAATTCTCTTAGAAAATGGGCATTTTTACACACACCTTAAAGTTCCGGGTTTATCAGTCTTCTGGGTTTACAAGTCCACAAGTAAGTTCCGGATGCATTTTTCACACACACACTGCCCTGAGGCAGTTCCTGGATGCATTCTTCACACAAACACTGCCCTGAGGCAGCCTAAAGTAGCCTCAGCTGTAGATGTGATTGGCTGCCATGGAAACCAAGTGACCACAGCTGCCTGGAGCAAAGCAGTTTACCAAGAGAACGTTTTACACACAAAAGTTCTGGGACAAGTTATATGCAGAAGTTCAAAGAGCCAGATGTTTAAGATCTGGGTGAGTGATTTAGACAAAGAGAAAATTCCGGATGTAACAGCAAACACAGGAGAAATGTGTGTGTAAAAACATCCAATATTCACTACCAGTTTAAGACAATGGATTGACTCTTAATTTACAACTCCTCAATTCTTTCTCTTTGTTTTGTTCCAGCAAAGGCACTGGCTAGGAATGAACAGATTATCCTAGTCTTGCTACTGCATAAAAAGAAATTATTTGAAGAACAGAGTGGCTGATCCATGTCTACCCTGGCTATTTAACACTTAATCAAATAATACATTTTCTGAATAGCATAATTTTGACCCCATTCATAGCACTGACTATAAACGTATTCAGTTGCTGAATATTCTGAAATGTATATAGCAAAATGAGGTTATGGGTTAGAAGGAGAATTCCAAGACTACTCCAGGCAATTGGTGACTGACTTTAGATTCTCAGACCTGTCACTCAGGTGTCATCTAGGTTACTCAGCTATTGGCCAGTCATTTTGGGAGTACCTAGAGGCACTTTCCTGTTCTCCAAGTCCCTTGTAGGGATGGGCGAACGCGGTTCGGAAGTTCGGAGTTCAGACCGAAGTTGGTCTGTTCAGTCGACCGAACCGAACTTCCAAACCGAGCTTGAATTTCAAACTGAACTGAATGGAACCGAATTTCTGAACTCCATTCTGTTCACCCATCCCTAGTGGCAACACACACCAAAAAGCCTGGTTTTGAATGGCCGAACTTGGTTCGGAAGTTCAGAATTCAACCGAACTTGGTCTGTTCGGTCGACCGAACCGAACTTCTGAACCGAACTCGAATTTCAAACCGAACCGAACCGAATTTCCGAACTCCGTTCTGTTCGCCCATCCCTAGTCCCTTGTAAGTAATGGTCTCAGAAAAACACTGACAAATCTTGTTTTGCAGATACTCACATATTGTAGATTGTTAGATAAATGAATAAATACATGCATGCATATGTGAGCTGTGGATGAGATATGAACCTCCTAGCTCAGTCTCCTGAGATGGCACAAAATTCCTTTGCCTTTGGGAAAATTTGGGGCGTAGCTACTAGAGGTGGAACAAGTTCAGCTGCACCAAGGCACACAATGCATGCAGAATTTTTGTGCATCTCCTGCAGGGGGCAGAATGAGAGGTCCCATTCAAATCTAGGTACACTCCTGGTCCAAATTAGTGGGGAGTTTTTTTTATTGGTGGCAGCGCTTGTTGCCATGAGTATATAACCAGGGACAATAACTCCATAACTTGATACACACTCACTCAAATGAGGAGGGAAGTTGTAGTGAGGCAAAAGGAAAAGTTATTACTCTCTTAACAAAGGTAAGTTTTCATCTGTGCTTCACCAAACATGTCACTATGGGAGTTAAAGCCCTGTGGCTGTTTGTCCTGATTAAAGAGTAGGGATGGACTTTAATATTTACTTCTGTTTAATAATTACTTCTGTTTTTGTTTACTTTAATATTTGTACTGTTTCATTTCTGTTAGTTTTCCATTGAAGTCAATGTAAAAAGATCTATGGGGTTTCTAAAACTAGTAAAGTGTCTACTAAAGTCAATCAATCAATCAATCAATCAATTGTAGTTTATTGTTTTAACCAAAGGTTATAGCAAAATACAAATAAAATTACCACAAAAGCAAAAATTTAGTAAAGAACAAAAAAAACACCAACCCCTCCCCAAAGCAATAAACTGTATCAAATAAAATATAACAAAACATAGGTCTTGCTCCTAAGAGGAGTATGGGCCTGACTAGGCCTGACCCCTGAAATTAATATTTAGCTAAAATTCAATTATGTAAAAAACTCCCCAGTAACATGGATCTTATGGAGAGTAACCCCTTTGAACCCCTGAAATTAATACTTAAACAAGATTCAATTTCATGAAATCCCCAATAACATAGGTCTTGCTCCTGAGCAGAGCATAGGTTTGACCAGGCCTAGCCCCTAAAATTAGTACTTAGACAGGATTCAGAAAAGACCGCAGAAGCATAGGTCTTGCTCCTAAGTAGACCATAGGTTTGACCAGACTTAGTCCCTAAAATTAACGTCATAATGTTTTATTTATGATAGCACAAGCCATTCATAATGACCAGTTAGGCTCAGGCGAGCCATACAATACCATACCATACCATACACTCCATACCTTACAAAACAAGTACTACTAAAGTCAAGTAGTGTACATGACTGGCACTAGTTTGGGTGTGTGTGGTGGCACTGGGTTTTGGGGGGCAGGAATGACAGGGGCTTTTAGTGGGTGGGGGTGCTTTGGAGGTGGCTGTGGGCTCAGGGGGTCCCTTGTGGCTCTGGGATGGGGTTCTGTGGGGTCAAAGGGGACTGGCTGTGCCTAGGTGAGGGGCAAGGATTAAGGGAGGGCTGGCACTGGGGGTTGGGGTGGCACTGGGTTGGGGGAGGAAATGCCAGGGACTGGGGGTGCTTTGCTTCTGTATGGCAATTGGTTCTCTAACACCCTCTGCCTGCTATCACCCCCTCATCTCACCTGCGTTGCATTCTGAGATCAGCTTTGCTTTCTGCTTGTCCCTAGCTGCCCTCTTCACCTGCAGCTGAGGACAAGCAGAAAGCAATGTTGATCTCGGGATGCAGCGCAGGTGAGACGAGGCAGCTGCAGGGTGCTTGGTGGGCCTGAGACTGGTCAAGGAGGTCTGGCAGTAACCCAAGCTGGAGAGCGGAGTTGGGAGACAGAGCAGAATGGGAGAATAGAAGTGCTACCAAAGTGCAGGTGAAATTAACCAAGCTGCCATTAACAACGTGGAAAGATGCAGAACGGCAGCAAACAAGCCAAACAAAGCCCAGTAAATGGAAATTGGCAAAGGTGCCTTTTAAAAATTTAAATATTAAAGATAATTTTAGTATCGGCTGTTTGCTTTAGTATTGGTAGCATTAATACTAAAGTGCCTACTTTTGTGCACTTTAGTATTAATACTAAATTACTATTCCCAATCCTTTTAATGAGTCTCCTTCTTCCTTAACATATTTATGCAGTCTTTAAAGTACTTGTGTTGCAGTAAGAGACAAGCATGAGGGCACAGCTCAGCAAATGCAGGTGCTCCAGCTTCCCTTTTCCTAATTCTTCCATCCCGCTCAGTCCTAGTGCCTAGTGTATTTGTACTCCTTAAAAGTATCTGTGTTGCAGGAAAAGTCAGCCTGTGTTGCAGGAAACAAGATGCATATGATTGGATATATGCTCTGCATGAGGGAGTGGAACTGTGAGGTTGGGGGAAAACCTCACAAGGGACGGGGAGGAAGGTAGGGGGGTTGAACACGCAGAGCCGCCCGTTTGCAGGAAGCGGAGCACAAGGCAGTGCCTGGAAAACTACCCTCAGGGTCTTATAGGGCCTTAGGAATCGAATAGATACCAGGCCTAGCTCATCATTGGGTATCTGGGTATAGCGCAAGCCTTGGTCCGTTCCTCGGGCCACAGTCACTCGGGGTCCCAGGAAGGGGGTGCGAAGGGGAAGGGAGGATGGTGCGGAACAGGGGGTGCGGCCCCTGGGAAAACAGGAGGGTAGGGATAGGACTTCCGTTCCCCAGGCCCAGGGGCACCCGCTGTGAGGAGTTAAGGAAGCACTCACCTGCTTCAGTCGGTTTGCCACTACACACACGCACTCACCACACAGTCACGCTCTCTCTCTCTCTCTCTCTCTCTCTCTCTCTCTCTCTCTCTCTCTCTCTCTAACAATCACAGTCGTCGCCTAATCACGCTCCTTCAAACAGGTAAGGACAAGAGGGGGGCCGGTCTCAGGCAGAGCACCGTTCACCAGCAATGGAGGCCCTGCAAGGGCGCGCTTAAATAGTCTGGCTAGGAGGGCGGAGGCGGAGACGCGCAGAGCGACGGAGCCCCGCTGCCGGGGGCGTGTCCAGCGTACCCGGCGTCGGCGTCTCTGCCTGCTGCCTCTCTGTGGTGCTGGGGCCAGGCGGGGGTGTGGCCACGCCTTCTCTCACCGGGCTTCTCCCCGGACTTCCGGGTTCTGGCGGTGCGGCCGCTGGTTGGGGGCGGCGCAACTGGTCCAATGCGGGACTCGCCGCGGGGCTTCCTCCCCCGCTTGGGGCTGTCGGGGCACGTCGGCTTGATCCCTTCCGACCTCCAGGCGGCTGCCTGACAGTACCCCCCCTCCAATGGCGGCGATACCCAGTGGGTCGAGGCTTCAACGGGTAACGCATGTGGAAGAGACGAAGGAGTCTGGGGGCATGCACATCTGTCGCCGCTTCCCAGGACCGATCCAGGGGCCCGTACCCCTCCCAATCGATGAGATAATACAGGCGCCCTCGCGAACGCCGCGAGTCGAGGATCCGGCGAACAACGTATTCCGCATTGGTGTCTTGCGGCAGGGGTCCTGGGGGAGCCGCCGGCCCGGGAGGGGCCGCGGGTTTCAAGAGGGATACATGAAAAGATGGATGGATCCGTAGGTGGGAGGGTAAGCAAACACGATAGGTAACATCGTTGACCTTACGTTGGATCTGGAATGGACCCATGTACCGATGATCCAATTTGTTCGATGGTCGCCGGGAGGCATAATGCCGTCGGTCGACCCAGACCCAATCCTGCGGTTGGAAGGTAGGGGCCGGACGCCGGCGCTTGTTGGCATGAACTTGGTATCGCTCCCGGGCCCGCCGAAGGATGGCGCTTGCGGTCGTTTGCGCCCGGTGGATATGTTGAATCAAGGTCTTGGCAGCAGGAAGTGTTAACGGTGGGACCTCGGGCAGGCAGACACGGGGGTGGTACCCATAGGTGACGTGGAAGGGAGACGTACCGATGGAAGCGTGAAAGGTGTTGTTGTAAACAAATTCCGCTAATGGGAGGAGCTCAAACCAGTTATCCTGGAGATAGTCAGTATAACAACGAAGATACTGTTCCAAAGTTTGATTTGTTCTTTCAACCTGCCCATTGGCCTGGGGGTGGTAGGCTGATGTCAGATTGCTTTTTATTTGGAGGCTTGCCAATAGGGCCTTCCAAAATCGTGATGTGAACTGCGTCCCCCTGTCTGTAATGATTTCCCGTGGCACCCCATGGAGGCGAACAATGTGTTGCAAAAACAGACGAGCTGTAGTCCCGGCGGTTGGGAGCTTTGGACATGCGATGAAATGCCCCATTTTTGTAAAATGGTCCACCGCTACTAAGATTGTGGTACAGTCCTGTGACATGGGGAGGTCCACAACGAAGTCCATTCCTACCCTTTGCCAGGGTCCTTGAGGCTGTGACATTAGTTGGAGAAGACCCTGCGGGCGTTGGCGGGGAACTTTTGTACGGGCGCAGAGTTCGCAGCGTTGTACGTATTGTCGCACATCTTGTGATAAGGATGGCCACCAAAAGTGTCGCTGCAGTAAATGCAAGGTTCTGGTTTCTCCTGGGTGTCCGGCGAGGGGGGCATCGTGATGTCCCCAGAGAATGGCCTGGCGAGCCGCGGGGGGCACAATAATCTTCCCATCATGGTAATAGAGTCCAGTGTGGGCATCATATACCCCGTTTTCTGGTGCCATCTCCTCCCGGGAAGTGGCGTCTTTCAATTGTTTCATTGAAGGTAGGGTGGCTAAGACGGACCTTCTTTGTAAAAGGAAGTCTCCTCGACTTTCAGGTGGTTCTCCTGTTTCCGTGCAACGTGATAATGCGTCGGCTAGGACGTTTTGGTGTCCTGGGCGGTAGATAATACGAAAATCAAATCGCGTAAAGAACAACGCCCAGCGGCCATGACGGGCGTTCATAATGCGAGCAGTCTGCAGGTAAACTAAGTTACGATGGTCCGTGAGGACGGTGACGGGGTGCTGGGCTCCCTCCAAATAATGCCTCCAGGTGGCAAAAGCTTCCTTGATGGCAAGCAGCTCTCGGTCGAAAACCGTATAGTTCTTTTCTGCGCTCGAGAGTTGCCGGGCGTAGTAGGCGCAGGGCTTTAGGGGGGAGTCCTCTGTCTCGGCTTGCAAGAGGGCCGCTCCAAGGGCAATACTGGACGCGTCGGTTTCCAGGGTAAAGGGTCGGTCGAAGCGTGGGAACTGTAGAAGGGGGGCCTGCATGAAGGTTTTCTTGAGGCGTTCAAAGGCCGTCTGTTGCAGGGAACTCCATTGATACGTTACCCCCTTACGGAGGAGTCGGGTAAGGGGTTCGGTGAGTTGAGCATACTGGGGAATATATTGCCGGTAGTAGTTGGCCGTGCCCAGAAATCGCTGCAGAGCCTTAACTGAGGGGGGCGGAATCCATGTAGCGATTGCTGCAACCTTCTCAGGTTCCATTTCAATCCCCCGTGGGGAAATGATAAAGCCTAAAAAGGCAACGGTGGATTGATGGAATACACATTTCTCTAACTTACAAAACAATCGATGTTGCAATAAGCGAGTCAGGACAGTACGTACGTGGCGTATGTGTTCTGTAAGGGAGGTGGAAAAGATCAGGATATCGTCCAGGTAAGCCACGACAAATTGATCCAACATGTCCCGAAAAACGTCGTTTATTAAATGCTGGAAGGTTGCCGGGGCGTTAGCCAGTCCAAACGGCATAACCCGGTATTCGTAGTGCCCATATCGGGTTCGGAAGGCCGTCTTCCATTCGTCTCCTGCGCGAATGCGCAGCAAATTGTAGGCTCCTCGTAAATCAAGTTTTGTGAAAATCGAGGCCCCTTGAAGGCGGTCAAGAAGTTCTGGGATTAGCGGGAGGGGGTACCGATTCTTGATGGTCAGGGCATTAAGGCCTCGATAATCGATGCACGGGCGCAACTCCCCTCCCTTTTTCGGCACAAAGAAGAGTGGGGCCCCCGCCGGGGAAGAGGAGTGGCGAATAAATCCGGATTGCAAGTTCTTATCGAGGTACTGCTTTAAGACGCGAAGTTCGGGTTCCGAAAGGGCATAGAGCCGGCCGTACGGTGGTTCCGCCCCAGGGGTTAGGTCGATGGGGCAGTCATACGGCCGATGCGGGGGCAGTACCTCTGCTTCTTTTTTATTGAAGACTTCGCATAGGTCGGTATATGGCCTGGGAATTCCCTCGGTCTGGCTCGCGCTGGCTACAGCGCCTGAGGGCCCTGCCCGTACTGGAGGAGGCACAAGGCAGGAGGTTCGACACAACTCTTCTTCGAACCGTAGCGTGCGGTGCACCCAATCAATTCGAGGGTTGTGCCGCTGCAGCCAGGGCAACCCCAGAATCACCGGGAACATGGGGGTCGCCACGAGGTCAAAACTCAGTTGCTCCTGGTGCCCTCCATACATCATGGTCAGCAGGGGGGTCTGAAAGGCAATGGGCCCTGAGATGAGCGGGGACCCATCTATGGAATGTATAGGTTCGGGGGGCACCCGGGGGTGTTTCGGGATTCCCCACCGTGCTCCTTGAGCTATGTCCAAAAAATTCCCCGATGCTCCAGAGTCAATCATGGCCCAGGCCACCCTGCTATGATTGGGGTGTACCTGTAGTAAGACAGGGACCACAAGGTGCGGCCCTGCAGGACGCCTGGTGTTCTGAACGGCTGGGGCCAATGGTCGGGGTGTTAAGCCGTCCTCGAGAACCCCCCCTAAGGTTCCCGAGGCCTGGGTTTTCCCGGACCCGACTGTCGTCCCGTCAAGGCAGGGCAATTCCGAGCGAAGTGCGTGGGTTCCCCACAGTAGTAACACTGACGAAGCACCCGGCGGCTTTCGCGTTCAGCCGGGGATAACGGCCCGCGGGCGGCCCCGATCTGCATTGGCTCCACGCCATCCCCCCGGGGAGTCTCCATCTTAGGGCCAAGGGCCGGGGCGATTCGGGGGATCCAACTACGGGAAGTGTCCTGCCGGCGTTCCCTTCGGCGTTCGGCAAGCCGTTGGTCAATTTGTACGGTCAGATTAACTAGCGCCCCCCAGGTATCCGGAAGGGTAATCAGGGCCAATTGGTCTTTTAGTTCCTCGCTCAGCCCTTTACGGAAAAGGACGCGCAGAACATGGTCGGACCAATTTAGCTCAACCGCCAGGTGCTGGAATCGAGTCACATAATCCACCACCGACCCCTTACCTTGTCGGAGGCCCATGATGGCCATTTCTGCCTCCTGGAGACGGTGGGGATCGTCGAAAAGGAAGGCCAACTCCCGTGTAAACCCGGCATAATCCTTCAACAGGGGGCTGGCTTTCGTGAGCAAGGGGGTAGCCCACTCTAAGGCGGTACCCTCAAGGTGCCCAATAACAAAGGCCACCTTTCTTTCATCTGTGGTGTAAGTAAGGGGTTGAATGGAGAAGGTTAAGTTACATAACGCTATGAACCCTGCGTAGGCCCGGCGATCCCCCGTGAATTTAGAAATGGTGGGGCCTTTGGGTTCCCGGGGCTCTCTCCCCCGGTCGCCATGGGGTTCGGGCCCGCCGGCCGCAGGACCCGGGGGCATGGGTGGCTCGCCTGGCGGGGCCAGGGCCCCAGCCCCGGCCTGCTGCTGGTCTTTAAGGTCCTTCATCTCCATAGCGATGGCCTGAACGGCCCGCGAAAGTTCCTGCACTTCTGCCATTAATTTTTCCATGGTCCTATGACGACACAAGGTTGTATTTATGCTGGTGAAACTGTGAGGTTGGGGGAAAACCTCACAAGGGACGGGGAGGAAGGTAGGGGGGTTGAACACGCAGAGCCGCCCGTTTGCAGGAAGCGGAGCACAAGGCAGTGCCTGGAAAACTACCCTCAGGGTCTTATAGGGCCTTAGGAATCGAATAGATACCAGGCCTAGCTCATCATTGGGTATCTGGGTATAGCGCAAGCCTTGGTCCGTTCCTCGGGCCACAGTCACTCGGGGTCCCAGGAAGGGGGTGCGAAGGGGAAGGGAGGATGGTGCGGAACAGGGGGTGCAGCCCCTGGGAAAACAGGAGGGTAGGGATAGGGCTTCCGTTCCCCAGGCCCAGGGGCACCCGCTGTGAGGAGTTAAGGAAGCACTCACCTGCTTCAGTCGGTTTGCCACTACACACACGCACTCACCACACAGTCAAGCTCTCTCTCTCTCTCTCTCTCTCTCTCTCTCTCTCTCTCTCTCGCTCACAATCACAGTCGTCGCCTAAATCACGCTCCTTCAAACAGGTAAGGACAAGAGGGGGGCCGGTCTCAGGCAGAGCACCGTTCACCAGCAATGGAGGCCCTGCAAGGGCGCGTTTAAATAGTCTGGCTAGGAGGGCGGGGGCGGAGGCGCGCAGAGCGACGGAGCCCCGCTGCCGGGGGCGTGTCCAGCGTACCCAGCGTCGGCGTCTCTGCAGGCTGCCTCTCTGTGGTGCTGGGGCCAGGCGGAGGTGTGGCCACGCCTTCTCTCCCCGGGCTTCTCCCCGGACTTCCGGGTTCTGGCGGTGCGGCCGCTGGTTGGGGGCGGCATAACTGGTCCAATGCGGGACTCGCCGCGGGGCTTCCTCCCCTGCTTGGGGTTGTCGGGGCACGTCGGCTTGATCCCTTACGACCTCCAGGCGGCTGCCTGACAGGAACATAATCTTTCCATGATATAATAGCACTTACTATCAGTCTATTGTACTTATATGGCTCCATGGTATTTGTGCTCCTCAAATAGACTTAATTTTCTTCTCCTGGTGACATCCTTGTGGGTGAGAAGAGTACTATTATCCTTCCTTTAAAGATTGGGAATGGTGACAGGGCAAACTAGCACAGGCTTACAGAAAAAACCCAAAACAAAACAAAACGAAAACAAAACCCCTCTACCCAAGTGTCCCAAGCGCCAGGATTATTATTATTATCAATTATTAATTATTATTATTTGAATTTGAATTTTTATGCCCTTCCCACAAGGTTCACGAGTAGGGATTGACTTTAATATTTACTTCTCTTTAATAATTACTTCTGTTCTGTTTTTGTTTACTTTAATAAACTTTAGCCCTTCCCACAAGGTTCAGGGCAGCTCACAATCCACCAAAAAAAAAAAAAAATCAGTTAAAAACATTAAAAAATATACACTAAAAACCCCCTCCCCTTAAACCCCCATTCTCTCTCACAACCCCACCTAGAAACTCAACCAAACCCCAGCTATCCCTGACTGTCAAATGCTTTTCCAAATAAAAACATTTTGCACCATCTCCAGAAGATCACCAGGCTTGGGCTCATGCTAACCTCCTGGGGAAGGGAGCTCCACAACATGGTGGAAGCAACCGAGAACACTCTCCTGTGCACCCCCTGCCGCACAGACAAGGATAAAAGATGGAATTCACAGGAGGGTGCCCCTGGTTGAACGTAGGGGCTGCAAAGGGACATGGTAGGATAGGAAATCCATCGGATATATGGGACCCAGACCATTAAGGCTTTAAAGGTCAAAACCAGCACCTTGAATTGTGCACGGAAAGCTATTGGCAGCCAGTGAAGAATTCAGAGCACCAGTGTAATGTGCTCCCAGAAACTTGTTTCAAAATGAACCAGGCCACCACATTCTGCGCCAACTGCAGTTTTCCAAATGATCATCAATGGCAGTCCCACGTAGAACACATTGCAGTAATTTAGCCAGGCATCAGGTAAGCACTGCGACTATGGGACCTGGGTTGGATGAAAAATAGAGGTACAGCAGAGTGGGTGTTTTCAGATGTGATGGGACGCCTTCGCCCCGTCCCGAAAACAATCCAGAGATTCCCCGCCAGGATCACCCAGGCATGGCAAACAGATGTGCTGGGGATCCCGGCGAGGAATCAGGGAGGGGGCGGGGCCGCACAGTGCAACGTGCGGCCGCACGGCCCCGCCCCCTCCATGCTCCCTTGCCGCCCGCCCTCTGGGCAGATGGGCAGGCGGCGAGGCCAATGCCGCCGCAGCATCTGGCCGAGTTCACCACGGCCCGGAATCCCGCCGGGGATTCCGGGCCGTGATAGCCGATCAGACGTTACTTTTTATTGATGCCCGCCTGGAATCACTTTCACCACGCTTCTGCGGATTTTCCCGCCAGGAGCATGGGAAACGTGGTTGAAATTGACCCCATGTGGGTATTCAATGTGGCGAACATCTAGCGGCCGCCAAACAGACATGCAGGGCACAGTGACCACAGGTGGGTATTCACTGTGGCTCACTGTGATCTCGTCACGTCTGAAAATACCCTGTGTCATCATCATATTGATGACACCTCACCCCAAACCTTTGAATGACCTCATCCAGTGGCCTCAGATACACATTAAACAAGAGGGGGAACAGAACAGAACACTGTGCAACAGCGCAGGGAAAGTCCTGAGATGATGATGAGCAAACGCCCATCACCACCCAATGGGACCTCCCTGACAGGAAAGAGCAGAACCACTCAAGAACAGTCCCATGCACCCCATCCAAGTCCCTCAGTTGTACCAACAACACCTTGTGATCAACCGTATCAAAGGCCACAAAAAGAGCTAATAAGATCAACAAGGTAGAATTTCACTTGTCCATCTTCAGGCACAGGTCATCGACAAGTGCAGTGTCCGTGCCATACCCAGGACAAAAACCTGACTGAAATAGGTCCAGGAATCCAACAGCATCAAGATGTGCCTGCAGCTGTTGGGCAACCACCCATTCAATAGTCTTCCTTAAAACAGAAAGGTTAGAACAGACCATTAGCTGGCGATGACATCAGTGTCCAGAGATGTTTTCTTAAGCAGAGGGAAGACCACCGCAGTTTTAGGGCATCTGACACCCTCTTCTTCCAAAGGGAGATGGTCATTGACAACCCCGGCCAACAATGGCACAACATCCCCTGGCTGGCTTTCACAAGCAGGACAGCAAGGATCTAATTCACAACTGGTTGCCCTAATCGCCCCAAGCACTCTCTCACATCAGTAGATGATACAAATTGAAATTGATCCAAATAAACAGGACTAGACTGAGGTTCCATAACCCAACTCTGACTTTGCAGTTAAAATGGTAGCACCCAAGTCATGTTGAGCATGAGTCATTTTCAGGGCCAGCCTTCCCACAGGGTGACCTGGAGTGGCTGCCCTGGTCTCCGCTCTTTCTGAGAGCCCCGCAGTGGCCTCTGTTTTCACCAGTACAGGTTGTGGGGGCACCACTTTCTCTCAGTGGGGCCCCAAACATATCCAACTTCAGGCTGGGTCCCATAAATCCTAAAGCCAGCCCTGGCAATTTTGTCTGCGAAGTAATTAATACAAATGTCACAGCGGGCAACAGATGACTCCATTTCCTGGTCAAGATAGGCAATGGGGTGGTCTGTACACCAAGAGGATCCCCAATCTATCATTAGCCAAATCCAGCACAGGGTGGACACACTCCATATCGGATGAGTTACTAGATACCTCCAAAAGGCCAAAGTGTCTTTACAGACCACAGCCACTCCATCATACTCCCCAAGTCTCGGATGATGCTGTACTGAGTACCCAGCCAGCTTGCATCCTAACTCTAGAACATCCTTCTTCTCAACAGCATTTATTTAGTATATTTTTGTGGACCTGCGATTAAAGGGCTTGGTAACGTTTTAAAAGACCATTGCATGGTTGAGGTATCCATAGAACACATAGGTGCCAGAAATTCCAGAGTATCTCTTTCTTTAATTGCATTTTTTTTGTTATCTGCATTTTAAACATGTTGCTGTACAAGTAATAGGAGCATGTCAAATTATTCAGTATCACTGAAAAGTTTTTCTTTTAATTTAACTGGACAAACTCTTTGGAAAGAGAACTAAAGAGAGGTGAACATCAATAGCTAGGCATCTTAAAGTATTTTTCCAAGGATTTTATTTTCCACCCTTCTTCTCCCCACCCAGGTTTGAAAATGTATTCAGTAGAAAAAGTAACAGCTTTTCATTCTCTTTTGATTATACTGTGTTTTACCTTTTGATTGCCTAAGACTAAAAAAAGAAAAGGATGCACATAAACAAACAACAGGTTGAGAGAAAGAGCTTTTTGCTCAACTTTAGGGTTCCACACATTTTTGTAGATAAATTCCACGGAAAAACAGCTCAGACCAGAGACTTAACCTCTAACATATGGATTCTGTAAAGTTACACTGTAGAAGACAGCTCATTAACCTCTTTGCATCAGGAGTGCATTATTGCTTAGCAGTGGGAAGTGCAGCACCGCACCAGTGGAAGTCGCTCTAAAAAGTCTAAAGTCAGCAGCTGAGAATACTGAACAGCGGTTACAGATGAACTTCATGGGGTTCCCCCCTCCTTTTTGAAAAATGTGTTGTTGGCCAATCAGATTATTTCACAATGCCAAACATCTTCTCAATATGACTCCATAACATTTCCCTTTGCACATATATTACTAAGTGAAATAAACAGAGCAAATTTCCTGTGTAGATGCTGGAAAATAACTAGCGAGATTTTAGATATTTTGTATGCCATTTGTAACCCAAGCACATTGGTCATTTAACAGCTATGCAGTGTTCTGGGACTTCAAGTAATTGTAATACAGTTTCCAGCTGTTTGAATCCTTGTTTCAGATTCCATAGTAAATCAATTTTCCTAAAACATATGTTCTTCTCTTACTCAGTGACACACCTCTATAAACTGAGTTGACAGAACAAATGTTTCTTGTTATAACCAAAAGAACAGAAAGAACTCAGGAGAGATATATTCAGGTTTATAATAAACTAGACTTATTTTGGCACATCGGTTCCCTAGAAATGGTGACATTCTATATCTGTGCTCTATGCTGATGACACTCAACTCTATCTCTCTACTCCCTCTCTCTCTCCCTCTGTTCAAGCTCGTCTCATCAACTGTCTCTTTGACATCTCTACCTGGATGTCTCAACGTCAACTCAAACTCAACATGGCTAAAACTGAACTCCTTATCTTCCCCCCTCATCCTTCCTCTCCTTCCTCACTGTCAATAACTATTGATGGAGTCACCATCCTGCCTGTCCCCCAAGCCCGTAGCCTAGGCTTCATCTTTGACTCACCCCTTTCTTTTAAACCCTACATTGACTCTGTTGCTAAATCCTGTCGCTTCTCCCTCCATAACATTGCTAAGATTCGCCCTTTTCTCTCTGTCTCGTCTGCCAAAACTCTTGTTCATGCTCTGGTCATCTCTCGCCTCGATTACTGTAACCTCCTTCTCACTGGCCTTCCCCGGTCTCACCTTTCTCCCCTCATCTCTGTCCAAAACTCTGCTGCCAGGGTCATCTACCTCGCCAGTCGCTTCGACCATGTGCAGCCCCTCCTCTCTTCGCTTCACTGGCTTCCCCTTCCTGAACGAATCCTGCACAAGCTCCTAGTCTTCACCTATAAAGCTCTTCACAACCTTGCTCCCCCCTACCTCTCTGCACTTATCGCCCTCCATACTCCAGCCCGTGCACTTCGCTCCTCCTCTGTCCCTTCTCTCACCCTTCCACGCCTTCCCTGCTCCCCTAAGCGCCTTCGTCCCTTCTCACTTGCTGCCCCCCATGCCTGGAACTCCCTCCCTGTCCACATCCGCCTTGCCCCCTCCCTTCATACCTTCAAATCTCTCCTTAAAACTCACCTCTTTCGCTCTGCTCTGTCTGACTCTTTATCCTGCTGAGCCACTATTCCTATACCTACGATCGGTTTACCCTTATCCTTGCAACATGGACCTGCCTGCTGTCATTCTCATCGTAACCAAGCCAAGTACGTGCACTTGAGACCTCGCATCTTCATGAATGTTAGACCCCTTGTCTCTCCCTCTGTTCCCCTTCCTATGTCTCTCCCCCAGCTCCTGTCGCTCAGATTGTAAGCCCTAGGGGCAGGGACCGTGTCTATATTATTACTTTGTAAAGTGCCATGTACACTGCTGGCGCTATATAAATGTTTGTTAATAATAATAATAATAATAATAATAATAATTATGATTTTCACCTTCTCTCCATAGGGTATATTCAGACGTTATGAGATCACAGTCAACCACAGTGAATCTGCACAGGGTGAAAGTGATTCTGTAACGTCTGATGGGCGGAACGGAAGTTCCCCCCCAGATGTTCACTCCTGTGAATCGAGGGGGGGGGGAAATCAGATTCACCGCGTGATTGGAGGTCCTGGCTGGACCATCCCCAATCGCGTGGTGAATGAGATTCCCTCCCGTGATAAAGGGGACAGTAACATCTATCCCCTGACCACGGGCCGGAATCTGCGGCGGGATTCCGGCCCGTGGTCAATGCCGGGGGGGCGCCCGGGCTCTGCAGCAGCATTGGCTGTGGCGCCCACCCGTATCCTGGTGGGCAGCCAGCTGGCCGGGACAGCATGGGGGGGCAGGGCTGTGCGGCCGCAGGTTGCGCCGCGCAGCCCCTCCCCAGATTCCCCGCTGGGATCGGCCATCGCATCTCTTAGCCTGTGACGTGGTGGCCCCAGCGGGGAATCAAAGGGTTGTTTCGTGACGGGGTCAATTGGCCCCGTCACGTCTGAAAATACCCCTTGTCACTTTACAGATCACTTGGTTTATTTTGGCTGTGTCTTCTTAAGGAATCCCCTCAAAAATAACTTTTCTCAGAGTTCTAAAGGAAAGATGACATGTTCTGTAAGAGAACATCATTCTATTTGTTTTGAAATTCAATTTGTATCTCTGTAAGTTTTGTTTTTAAGATGTCTGAATTATTCTGTTTTTAAAAAACGTTCTCAGCTAAGGCTGAAATTTGGCCATCTTGTGGGACTACTATTGCAAACAATTTGAAACAATTATCATGTATTTAATTGTCTGGACCAAACCAGATTTAATATTAGACTGATTGTTAACCTTAAATAAACTGAAGGAGATCAGAACCATATCTTAAGTTTGGGTGTTTTCTCGCTTGTCATACAAAGAATGCTCCAGCAACACAGGTGCATTATTACCATAGATAAAAATTGTACCACAACTACTTTGGTAAGTAGTCATACTAGATAGATACCAACCTAGCTAGAGATCAAATTCTACGAACCCATCAATTCCTTCACCAGAATCACCTCGTGGGTGTTTTTAGATAAGCAACTCCTCACCCATTACCAACTCATTATTCATGTTTTAGGGACACATTGGTGTTCTAGGCAGCCCCGAAACATGTATGATGGATGGGTGATGGGTAGCGAATGGGTGGGGAGGTGCTTGTCTAAGAACATCCCACCTCTTTGATTAATCAGTCATTTTATTGCTAGGCACTAAAAACACAAACAAAAAACCCCATAAAAGAATGATTAGGGATGGGCGAACAGATTGCGGTTCTGGTTCATCCGTTCGGTTCGGCTGCATTCGGTTCGTCCGTTCGGTTCGGCAGTTTGGTTAGTTCGCCGGGTTTGGGTTCAGCCGTTCGGTTCAGCCATTCGGGAAATGTTTTGTTATTGGTGTTTTTTTTGTTTTTTTATATGGGTTTTTGGTTTTTTATTTGGTTTCATATTTGGGGGTTTTTTTGGTTTTTTATTTGGTTTTATATGGTTTTTTTGTTTTTATATGGGTTTTTTAATTTAATTTTTTTATCTAATATTATATCTATCTATCTACACTAAATCTAACTGCTATTAACTATTCTAAATGCTATGAACTAAATGGATTATCTAATAAGTCCACAGGCCTACTCCTACAAACACTAAAACTAAATCA
>QEPC01006382.1:2901780-2915120 GCA_003113815.1 Sphenodon punctatus
CTGAAAATACCCTTTGTGGAGTCCGAGAATGGCTCACAGGAAGAAGGGAGGTCTGGGGAGATGGTCTCATACCCTCCTTATATATACATTCAATGAGCTTACTTCATCATCATGGTTGTTACATTCAGTTCAGTTCCAACCTGTTTGATAAGGTAAATAGTTACAGAACATCACACTGATGACAGTCATGATTGAATTAGTACTAAACACCCAGAGTGATATTTGTTTATGAATTGTTAAACAGTTACAGTTTCTAATTAGTTGATATTCTAATTAGTTGATATTGAACTCTTTCCCCTGAAATATCATTGGTTCACTCTGGAAGATTTAAAACTAGATAACACTAGAATTGTTTGATTGGGCTAAGCCCTATTTTTCTACACACCCATAATACCCCAATCCAATAATTACTGTTTGAAAAAATCAAAAGTGGTCAAATCCCTAGTGCCCAAATAGCCTGGGGGATGGTTCAATTGATGGGGAGACAAATTACTATAATTAGCAATAAATTCCTCTCACTGCTGTCTGCAGGAATGTTGTATGATGGAATTCCTCACCAGTGTCCCATGAGTAGTTGGGAATGCCTAGTAAAGACTTTATTGTCTATCTTAGACTCTAAGACCACTGGGCAGGGATCTGGGTTCAAAAATCTGTGACTGTAAAGTGTTGTGTATGCCTAGTAGAACTATAGAGATGATTAGTAGTGGTAGTAGTAGTTGTTGTAGTTGTAGTCGTAGAATTCCTTCCCTGTCCTGTGGGAACAGAAGGGTATCAATCTACATTTGGTGTCTTTGTGCATGGCTCTAGTTACTAGGAGGAGGGGGAAAGGTGGCTACCTTAAGAACATAGGAATTCACCTTAAGACCATAAGTAGTGCCATACTATGTCAGACCAATAGTCCATTGAGCCCAGCACCTGTCTCCAACAGTGACCACTCTCAGTCACTTGGAGAAACATCCAACAGGTCACTATGGGGTGATCCATTCCCTGCTGTTCACTCCCAGCTCCCGACAGTAAGAGGTTACATTCACCAAACCTACATGGCTAATAGCTGCTAATAGACTGATCCTCCAGAAACTTGTTGAACCCTTTCTTATACCCAGTTATACTACTGGCCTTGACCACATCTGGCGACAAATTCCACACCTTAATTGTGTGTTGAGTCAAAAAATAGTTTATTTTATTTGTTTTAAACCTGCTACCTGTTTCATGGAGTGTCCCCTAGTCCTAGTACTATTTGAGTACTAGTACTATTTGTACTATTTGAGAGGCGAAATAACTGTTCTCTATTAACGTGTTCCACACCACTCATGATTTTATAAACTTCTATCATATCCCCTCTCAGTCGTCTCTTCTCCAAGCTGAAGAGCCCCAACTTATCCAGCCTCTTTTCATAGGGGAACCATTTCATACCCCTTATCAATTTTTGTGTTGCCATTCTCTGTACCTTTTCTATCTCAACTATATCTTTTTTGAGATGGGGCGACCAGAACTGCACACAATACCTAAGGTGCGGTCGCACCATAGGTTTATATACTGGCATTATGATTTTCTCAGTTTTATTCTCTATCCCTTTATGAATAATTCCTAACATTTTGTTTGCTTTTTTGACCCACCACACACTGGGCCCAATCCCATGCCCCGCATGAACTGTGTGCAACGTACATATTTGCACATGTGCGTAACGTGTGTGCATATCCACTAAAGGCACATTGTGCCACACAGAACCCATGCATATCCCATGCGGATCCAACTTGGGATTGTGGCCACTGAGCTGAGGATTTCAATGTATTGTCCACAATGACTCCAAAGTCCTTTTCCTGAGTGGTAACTAAACATAAAGTTTAGATTGTTTTCCCCTATGTGCATCATTTTGCACTTCCCCAAATTAAATTTCATCTGCCATTTAGATGCCCAGTCACCCAGTCTCGAAAGATCCCCCTGAAATTCTTCACCGTCTGCTCATGTTTTAACTACTTTGAATGACTTGGTATCATTTGCAAATTTGATCACCTCACTTCTTAGTTCTTACTCCCCTTTCCAGATCATTAATTAATGCATTAAACACCGATCCCAGTACAAATCCCTGGGACACTCCACTATTTACTTCTCTCCATTGTGAAAACTGACCATTTAGTCCTACTCTTTGCTTCCTATCCTTTAGCCAGTTACCAATCCACAACAGGACACTGCCTCCTATCCCATGACTGTTTAATTTCCTCAAGAGTCTCTTATGAGGGACCTTATCAAATGGCTTTTGAAAATCCAGATACACTAAATCACCCAGCAACCCTTATCCACATGCTTTTTCACATCCTCAAAAATTCCAATAGATTAGTGAGGCATGACTTTCCTTTGCTAAACCCATGTTGACTCTTCCGCATGATCCCATGTTTATCAATATGCCCCATGATTCTGTTTTTAATAATAGTTTCCACCATTTTGCCCAGCACAGATGTCCGGTTAATCAGTCTGTAGTTTCCAGAATCGCCTCTGGAGTCTTTTCTAAATATTGGTGTTATATTTGCTACCCTCCAGTCCTCAGGTACAGGGGCAGATTTTAGCGATAGATTACAAATTACCAATAGTAGGTCTGCAATTTTATATTTGAGTTCCTTCAGAACATTGGGGTGTATACCATCTGGTCCTAATGATTTATTACTATTTAGTTTGTGAAGCTCAAGAACCTCCTCCAGAGTCACATTGATCTGTGACAGCTCTTCTGGTTCATCACCTACAAAGAACAGTTCTGGCATGGGTATCTCCCCAACGTCGGGTATTTTCAGATGTGACGGGGCCAGTATTGGCTCCATCATGGAATCACCAATTGATCCCCCGCCAGGATCAAACTGGCACAGCCAGCAGATGTGCCGGCTGATCCCGGTGGGGAATCGGGGGAGGGGGCAGGGCTGCGCAGCCAACGTGCGGCTGCACAGCCCCACCCCTCCACACTCCCTAGGTCGCCTGCCCCCTGGGAGACAGGCGGGCGCTGCGGCCAATGCGGCCGCAGCCCGGAATCAGCGGTGGGCACAGCTGCTGATTCTGGGCCATGGTCAGGGGACAGACGTGATGATTCCATTAATCATGGGCGGGAATCTCATTGACCGCGCAAACGGCCATGGTCCGGGCAGGAGGGCCGTTTGCGTGGTCAATGAGATTCCTGCCGTGATTCACGGGGGTGAACATCTGGGGGGAATCACCTGTCGGGCCAACAGACATTACGGTCTCTTGCTCACTGTGTGGGTATTCACTGTGGCCGTTTTTAAATGGACCACGGTCTTCAGATCGTAACGTCTGAAAATACCCATCCTCTGCCATGAAGAGTGAAGCAAAGAATTCATTCAGCTTCTCTTCAATGGTTTTGTCCTCCCTGAGCATCCCTTTTATCTCCTGGTCATCTAATGGCCCAAGGTTTTTATTATTGGTTTTTACCTCTTTAGGGAGTCTCTCAAAATGGTCTCTTGGCCTGCCTTTTTAAACCCATGGAATACATTTAATCTGGGCTTCCAAGATGATGTTTTTAAATGGTCTCCATGCCTCTTGCAGGACCTTGTAAAGCCATCTATAACTGTTTCCCTATCCGACCTGAACCTTGGCCCCAGGGAAATGGCCCGTTCATGTCTCCCTCACTTTGCACAGCATGCAAGAATTACAGCTATAGGTGGCAGCTTGAAATTGTGGGCTAAAATTCAAGAGAAAAATCTGTGTTCTGACACCAAACTAATTTCCTGTGTGAGGAAATTTAAAATGAACACCATTGGTTAAACCTAGATGTGCAGAGTTTCCCCTCAAAACCATAGCACTTACAAGATGGAGACAACAAAGTAGTTCAGGTGGTAACTTTTATTGAGTCAACTGTAGTTGGTAAGATTATGCAAGCTTTCAGGAGACACAGGAAAAGTGAGGTAGGGCCCTGTGTGGCCCAAAAGTTTGTATAATCTCACCAAGTATAGTTGGTGCAATAAAAGATATCACCTGGGCTTCTTAATTCTTAACAGGCCCATAAATATGACAGAAAAGGATTAAGTACAGACTACTAAAAGGAGCGGATTTAGGTCAAGATCCTAAATGCACCTGTCCCTGGGGAATCCCACCTAAGACAATGGGGTTTAGGCCCTTTTCACACAAGACACCCCCCACCCATCTCCACACAGTTTCGCTGGATGGAGATGGGTGGAGGCACCCTTGTGATAGCCACAGGGGATGGATGGAGGTGCGTGCATGCTCCTGTGCTACACCCACCTCCACTCATCACCCACACACGGAGCAATGGGCTCTAATGCCTCTGGGTGGAGATGGGTAGAGGTGGGTGTTTGCCCATGGGAACCTTCCCCCACCGTGGCCAGACAACCATCCCCCCCACCCACCGCGGTCCATTTAAAAACGGCCTTAGTATTACAGCCTTTGCTGTCTGATCCACAAACATTTGTGAAATGTACATTTGGGCTGTAAAATAACGTAAGTACAGAACAAATATCTAAAAGAGGCTAAGCATTACTATTCCCCATTTTCTCCTTTAAGTACTCACTCTTGAAAGCCACTATAAATAATACAAATTATAGTACTCATCATTTTGTTGTTCTGTTTTCATTCAATTGAATCTAAAGAAAGTTTATTATTGATGATGATGATGATGATGAACATTTATATAACGCCAGCCATGTGCCTGGTGCTGTACAGAACATCTTAAATATTCTTTGTCCTGAATATTTGTGCTATTTACTCTAGTCAATAGTTGTCCTTGAATTTTCTCCAAAACCTAATGGTATCCATCTTTCTCTTCAGCAAGTCTGAGAATGTGAAAACACTCCAGTGACACAAACAGTACTCACTTCAATGGAGCTTGTGCTAGCAGGCTGCTTTGAAAACCAAAACTCAAATCTCCTTTTCAGTGAATTGTATTTAAGTGTTTGCATACCATGCTGTTTCTAATACTAGCTTAATAGATGCAATCTCTGCTTATAGCAATACTTTCAGTGATGCTTCACAACATTTAAGGTGGTTTGGTGCAATTATTCTACTGAATACAGGATGGACATTCATTCTATTGAATTTAAAAATGACAATTAACAGTTGCTTAGGTTGCTCTGGTATTATAGTTAAACAATGGATACTGGAAAATCATAGGTTAACGGCTGCCGCAAATAAAGGAATAGTATCTAGACATCACAGGATGAAAACCCTATATTATGGGTTCTTGAAGTAAACTTACAAATGCAAGAAATCACACCTTCAAGCTTACGATATGTTACAGATTTGAACCCTTGACTTATTGGATGTTTTTACATGGACATGGGATTATATTTAAATCTCAAAATGGCATTGTAGCTGTGTGGTAGGTACATTCCCTGCTCCAAGAGAAAAACTACAGAACCTTTTAAGAACTTGGCTGACCTGGCCTGAAAAAATGGAAGCTGCCCAGAGATCAGGGCAGAAGAGAACACTTGAGGGCAAGTCAGGTACAACTGAGACTTGCCAGTGGTAGGAGGGGGCAGGTTCCCGGGTTGGGGGCTAGCACAGCTGGTATGGGCTGGAGAAGAGTGCTGAGGAGGTCAGAGGCTAGTTACAAACTGAAGTGAAATTGACACCACCAGCAACACCAACAGCAGATGGAAGGCCTGCACCCAGTGCAGACATGGAAAGAACTGAGCACATCCCTGAGGAGCACTGCGTAATGTCGGTGAGGGTGAGCGGCCCGAACGCACCCAGGGCATAGACTGGGGGGGTTGAGCAGGAGAGTAAGAACACAGACTCTATTGGGCCAGGGTGGAGCATTCCGCTACAGGTATCACACAGTCAAAGTCAGTGACCTGCAGTCAGATCTTCTGCAGTTATTAGCGATGGGAAATTCGGTTTTGGATAGAACCGAAATTGCTCCAAAATGGCCATTTCAGAGTAATCTGAAATTTTTGAATTTTTCAGTTCAGGCATTTCAGTTCTTTTACATTGAGTTTGTTTCTCTTTTTAAATTAATTTATTTTATTTTTTTTTGCATTGCAGAGGGTTTTTTGTCTCGTTGCAACTTGTTCCCATTGACTTCAATGGTAGAAAATTATCCAAAACCAAAAAATCCAAAACCGAAACGAAATCCAAAATTCAGAAAGAACCAACATTGAAAAATCTGAAATTTCCTCTGGAGTCCCGTTCCTCGCAGTTATATCTCATAAATATTATCTGTCATTCAGTATTCTACACAAGCTGTATTCACAGTGAATTTTACATTTTACAAAGTCCCTTGATTTTAAACTAAATATTCAAGGTGCTCTATTTCCACAAAGATTAAATCTTAAAATATTAACATTTTTATCTGAAAAGATCAAAGTTGATGGTTAATACAGAGAAATATTTGCTCTCCTCACTCCATCACAGTCATCTCATACATCAATTGTGACTTTTGACTCGTTTTTCTAGAAGTAGAAAAATGCACAAGGGATGATTGATTTCCAATTATTTCAGATGATACAGTGACAAATAAGAAGCCATAACAATTTAGTCTGAGGTGTCTGTTAAAGGATTTAATATTAGGGAGCCAATCCACTTCTCACCCCAAAACACCTAATTTATCATGCAGTGTGGCTCATATGCACACAAAACGATATTGTGGGTAAAAGGGGGAGCAATACAACTATTTGGAATACTTGGATAGTATTTATCCAAGCTTATGATCATCTGATCTCCCATACTGTTAGTATAGTTATAATTTTTGTTGTTGTTTATGTATTTAAAAAGCTCCCTCTCTAATATGAATGAATCTGGATCTCTCACTGTTTAGGGAATTTCATTCCACTAAATAAGCCATCTACTCTTTTCTATATATTTTGCATCCTATTTACTTCTGCTTAACACACTAGGTATTACAGCCATGTCATCAACAATAGCAGACACTTTCTATGGTTAGGACTCAGCTGTAAAATTTCTTCTGTAGTAAAATTTAACAAACAAGAGTAAGTATTCTCCCCTGACATAAATTTTGAAGTACTCCTCTCGTCTTTAGAGTGTTCCATTTGACTGCTAAGATGGAGTGATAAAGATACATCAAGTCTGATTTCACACACTATTTTTTTATTTGCTTCTCACTTCACAGCTTCCTTTTTAATGTCCTTTGCTGAAATAAATTCTTGCTTCCTCTAAGGTGCCTTCCAGGAGCAAAAACATACAACTTTCTTCAGAAGTAAAGGTGTTTTTCTACTGATTCTCTCCCCCCGCCCCTTCTCCTAATTTGAGTTAACAAAAAAATCATAATTTCTTCAACAAATGTTTCTCTTGTTCAGTGCATGCAAACCACAGCAGTTTTTACACGGATGGAGGTGGGTAGGGGGATGGGTGTTTGTCCATGGTGGGTGGAGTTGTGTGTGTCCATTTAGATGGACACACACACCCCTCCAGCCATCTCCACCCATGGAGCCTCCTCTGGTTTTCTGGAGGGCTCCATGGGTTGGAGGTGGGTGGTGCGCGGGAGCACGCACGCACGCATCCCCACACATCCCGCTCAGTGCTTGTATGGGTGAACACCGAGCGTACACCCATCCCCTCAACTACCGCCAGCCGTATACACGGATGCCCCCCCCTTAACATCCACCCCAAACCTGCGGGGGGGGGAGGGGGGCGGCATCCATGTAAAAATGATCCATGATGTCCTCAAAGGTATTTTGTACTGAAGTTCACTGAATGATTTCTCTATAACTCTTTGGAATTCTTTGCTGCCCTCATAGCTGCTACAAAGTCATGTCCATCGGAGCTCTTCTGGGTGGTGAGGGGGCTGGTCAGTCCATCCTACCTCTGCCTGGAGGGGGAAATATCCTAGGCCCGCTGCGCGGAGTTTGTCACCTACTTTGCAGATAAGATCACTTGGATTCAGCACAATTTCGGAGCCGGGATTGATGCAGAGGAAGGAGAGCTTGGGGTTATGGATGCCCCATATAATCCATCTTTGTGGGATCAGTTTCAGGAAGTGACACTGGCTGATGCTGTGGGTGTCCTGAGGTCCGTTAGGGCCACCTGTTGCTTATTAGATCCATGCCCGTCCTGGTTGGTGAAAGCCTCCAGAGAGACATTGGGGTTGGTGCTGGTGGAGGTGAGCAATGCCTCCTTCTGGGAGGGTAGGGTGCAGGACTGCCTCAAGGAGACGGTGGTGCAGCCCCTGTTAAAGAAACCATCTTTGGACGTTGTTGCACCAGTCAGTTACCAGCCTGTCTCTAACCTTCCCGTTTTAGGAAAGGTTATTGAACGGGAGTGGCACAGCATCTCCGTGGTCATCTGTATAGCATCAGTTTTCTAGACCCCTTTCAATCAGGGTTTCGCCCAGGGTATGGTACCGTCCGAGACTGTGGTGGTGGCCTTGGTGAACGACCTCCGCTGAGAGATGGATTCAAGGCGTTCAACACTACTCGTCCTATTAGATCTCTTGGCTGCTTTTGATACAGTGGGCCACGGGTTATTGCTGAGATGACTGCAGTCCCTGGGGGGTGAGGGGTGGATGGGATGGTTCTTGGATGTTTCTGCTCATTCCTCTCAGGAAGGAGTCAGTGGGTGGTGCTGGGGGCTGAAATATCTATGCCTCTCTTGCAGCATACTGCAATGTTCTATTTTGTCTCCATTATTGTTTAACATCTATATGCAACCCCTGGGGGAGGTTGTGAGATGGTTTGGTGTGCGTTGCCACCAATATGCTGATGACACCCCGCTATACCTCTTGTTTTCAACTGACTCACGCCCTGCAGTCTTGGTGCTTTTCCAGTGCCTGGAGGCAGTGGCTGACTGGATGCAGCGTAGCAGACTGAGGTTGAAGACAGAGGTGATGTTGGTGGGTCAGGCGGTGGGGATGATGGTCCCCCTCGTTGAGGGGGTCCACCCCCCTCTGGGCCCCCAGGTCCAGAGCTTGGGAGTTCTGTTGGACCCCAGCCTTCAGCTGGATTGCCAGGTAGAGGCAGCCTTTCACCAGCCTGAAGGGAGCCTTTCACCAGCTACATCTTGTGCGTAGGCTCCGCCCATATGTTTCGGACTCCAACCTGGCTACCCTCATCCATGCGTTCATCACCTTGAAGCTGGATTACTGCAATGCGCTCTACATGGGGCTGGCCCTGGTAATGGTTTGGAAACTGCAACTTGTGCAGAATGTGGTGGCCCATCTTTTGACAGGGATGGGCCATAGGGAACACATAACACCAGCGCTCCGAGCTCTGCACTGGTTGCCTATAGTGTTCCGAGCCTGATTCAAGGTGCTGGTTTTAATCTTTAAAACCCTACATAGCTTGGGTCCCTCCTATCTGAGAGACCGCCTCACTCCTCAGGTCCTGGGGCAATCCTTGTGGTCTTCTGGGGGTGCCTTCTTGGAGTTCCCTCAGGTTAACCAGGGGGCCACAATGGAGAGGGCATTCTTGGTGGCTGCACCGTGGCTGTGGAACTCCCTCCTGGAGGAAGCTCAACTGGCCACGGGTCTTCTGACCTTCTTCTGGGCCTGTAAGACCTGGCTGTTCATCCAGGCCTTCGGGGAAGAGTGTGGGTAGGGTGGGAGAGGAGGGGGGTTGACTGTTTTTACCTTATTTAATTGGTTTTAGGTCCCTCTTTGTCTGTTTTTTATTGTATTTACTATTTTACGATACTAAAATGTAGTTGTTGTGAGCCGCCCCGAGCCGCCTGTTGACAGGATGGGGTGGGATATAAATTTTAATATAAATAAATATAAATAATAAATAAATAACTCATTCATAAACAACCCTTTGAAAATATCTGTCATTGAGAAGAGGGGGTGCGAAGAGGGTATTTTTTTGGGGGGGCATGTAAATCTGATAGGTCATTTTCATGGAGACTCTCCCTCGCCACCCTGGAGGGAGGGTGTTTCGCCAATGGGGACATCCGTGGAAAGAGCTGGCGGTGGGTGGCGGGAGTGGGTGTTTGTTTGTTGTTCGTCCGTGCAAACACTGCAGGCGATGGTTGGGGGTGCATGCGCATTCCCGCACAACACCCGCCTCTACCCATCACCACCCACGAAGCCCTCCGGAAAACCAGAGGAGGCCCTGTGGATGGAGATGGGTGGAAATGGGTGTGTAATCATGTAAAGGGACATCCATCCACCTTTACCCACCATGCCAGAACACCCATGCCCCACACCCCCATCTGTGTAAAAACATCCATAGTATATGGCTGTGGGCGGATGGGTTTGCTTGCATGGTGGATGGAGGTGGGGGGGGTGTGTCGTTTCACATGGATGCACACCCATCTCCACCTATGAAGGCTTCTCTGGTTCTCCAGATGGCTCCATGGGTGGAGATGACTGGAGGTGGGTAGAGATGGGTTTTGCGTGGCAGTGCACATGCACAAACACCCACCGCCCATGCTGTTTACATGGGTGGACACCCATCCCCCACCCACTGCCAAAGCCTTTACACAAATGCCTCCACCTATCAAACACCCAGTGGTGGGTGCAGGTGTCTGTGTAAAAATGGCCTATTTTGATCCAGTGATTTGGTGAGCATAGATTTTAGAATCAGGTTTCGTGCACCTATATACTCAATTACAAAATCAATAGGTTTCTCCTTTGCTTGCTGTTATACAATGTTGGGAAACATAATTCTCAGGTATAAGATGTTTTTAATACTACAGGACTGAAAAGCACCTTTTAAATCTTAAACTATGGCTCGAGGCCAAAGACTGTACTCTGAATATTCATGAGGTGACAGATTCCTTCCTGCTTGTAACACAGGATTTATTCAGAATTAACCCTCAGACAAATGAAAAATGCACTGTATTAATTCAGAATTGGGGTAAAATGGACTCCAATTAAGTCACAATTTAAAAAAGAAATGTGATTGATTTGAAAATGACTCTAGTTTAAAAACTTTATTGAGAGTTATTGCTTGTGGTACAGAAACAATACTCACACAAAAGGTATTTGGGGTCAATAGTACCCCAACATTATGGTACTGGGGGTGAATTGACTCAGGGATGAATTACAATTGGGGTCAAATTTACCCCAATAGTGTTTTAGCAAAATTCTCATTATTATTTTTTTAAAATTACAACAGGGACTGTTGGGGAAGGGGATGATTGACCCCATTACTGTTGGGGAATACATGGAGTATGAAGTGGTACAGGTTTGCTAAAGACCTTTTACTTCTTTGGGGCCCAATTTACCCCAAAATCTGCCTGAGGGTTTAAGACATACTTAGTCCCTACTCTGAGCCTCTTATTGGGGTAGCCAGTGTGGTTATTGAAGAGTGATGAAACTATTATTATGGAAAGATGGAAACTATTTCAAACTCTTCAAATTCACCTTTTTTGTTACTGAAATTACATTGTAATCCCTTTTGCAGGAGTTATGACTAGGGTTCCTAGTTTTCTGTTTGCAACAGAAAATGAGAGAAAAACAGATTTTGCCTTTTTCCAAAGAATTTTTCAGAAAATGGCAAAAACGTACAGGTTTGGCAGGAGGACACAGTGTGGGGCAGCGAGGATGTGGAGTGGAGCTGCGGAAAAGCAACCTGAAGGCATGTGCTGTGGAGGTACAGGGGCTCTGGAGGGGTGCCACAGACCTCAATTTATTTATTTATTAAATGTTTTATTGCTGGTGGGACAGGTAGTTGCAAAATTGCATAAAAATGAAAATATTACAATAAAATGTGGTGTTCTAATTCATCCCTATATAAATTGTGATAAGGGAAAGTCAACTAGCATTTACATTTAATTGCAGAAAAACTGAGATTTGGGGTTTTTTAATCAGAGAATATATATATTTTTTACCAGAGAATTTCCAATTTTTTTTCACAGAAAACTAGAAACCCTGGTTATGACCCACTTGGAGTTATGATTTATTTATTTACACTTGCTATCCCATTCCTCTGGCGACCCAGAGTGGCGCACAACAATAAAATAAAGCACTACAATAAAATAAAACACACATACACAAATATAAAAATACAAAAATAGAATGAAATATAAAATGCAAATATAAATAAAGATTTATCATTGCCAGGACAACAGCCCCACTGGAACCCATTCCCTCCCTCCACTCCCTCCCCCCTGCAGAAAGCCTAACGGCAGACCCAGGTCTTACAATTACAGCAAAAGGTCAGAGAATCCGGGCTGAGATGGAACTCCACCAGGAAGGCATTCCAAAGCAATGGTGCAGCTGCCGAGAACACCTTCCTGTCTGTACGGACCTGCCGATAATGTGGAACCTCCAAGAGGGCAGCCCCTGATGACCACAAGGGTCACCCTGGGATTCGGGACGTGAGGCAAGCTTTCAGATAAGCAGAGCCTAGACTGTGTATGGCTTTATAGGTCAAAATCAGCAATTCAAATCAGGACTAGAACTGGAAGACAGCTAGTGCAGTGCACGGAGCACCGGTGTTATGTGCTACCTGTGGCCTGTCCCCGTAAGGAGAATGCAGCTGCAGCTTCCGAACCATCACCAAGGGCAGTCCCATGTAGAGTGCATTACAGTAGTCTAGCCTCGAGGTGACAAATGCATGGATGACAGTGGTGAGATCGGCGTCAGACATATGGGCGGAGCTGTCTCACCAGATCTAGCTGGCAAAAGATACTCCTGGCCACCGCTGACAGCTGGAGATCCAGGCACGGCTGTCAATCCTGGAGCACCCCCAGACTCCACACAGATGGAACTAATGGAGGATTGATGCCTCCAATAATGGGGGTGACCTCCTCCCTCAGGCGATCGGCCCCACCCACCAGCATCACCTCTGTCTTGTCAGGATTGAGCTTCAACCGAATCCACCTCATCGAGTCTCCCACAGCCACCCAACACCATGACAGCAAAGAGAAATCAGGACCTGGGTCTGATGAAAGAGACAATGGCCATTTTTACACTGACGCCCTCCCACCCACGCTGGGTTGTGGGAGGGTGTTCCACTGTGGAAATGGGGCAGTGATAGGTGGGGGGATAGATTTTCTACTGGTGTTCATCTGTCTGAACACCATGGGTGGTGGGTGGAGGGACGTACATGCTGCCGATGCACACCCATATCCACCCATTACCCGTTCATGTCCTCCCACGGAGCCATCCGAAAAAATGGAGGAGACTCTGTGGGTGGAGATGGGTGGAGGTGTGTGTATGCCCATTCCCATGAGTGTACACCCACCTCCACCCAACGTGGCACACACCCATTCCCCCGCCACCGCTGCCTGTGTAAAAAGGGCCAAATACACCTGGGTGTCAACCATGTATTGATGACAATGGAACCCATAGTTGCCAACAATCTCCCCCAGCAGCTTCATACACACGTTAAACAAGAGAGGGGACAGGATGGAATCCTGTGGCACCCCACACGAAAGGCCCCCCGAGGCAGATGTATAATCCCCGAGCACCACCTGCTGGGATCTAC
>QEPC01006382.1:2922726-2940496 GCA_003113815.1 Sphenodon punctatus
TCTTATGTCCTTTGTCACAGTGCTTCAGGATGTGATTGTGATGACAATTGGCCAACCCGAATGTGTGAACCATGTCTCCTGACTGCTTGAATGCTTCCCCCTGCCTTGCTGCCTGAAGTCCCAGTTATGTACCTTCTATGCCTGCCTCAGAGGCATCTGGGATTGGTCCTTGAAAGCTGGAAGCATGCAGTAAGAGAGGCATCTCTGTCCCAGTCAGGGTGTCTTTGAAATGGCAAGCCAATTGGCCAGAGGAGATATGTCATCTCTGCTGTTTGGCACAGGCTTCAGTCTGGGTGGGCAACCTGGGTGTGTGGGTGTGTCCGTCAACTTGCAGAGAACACTCCAGGAGGGGGAAGGAGGATGTTGGGAAGCACCCCAGGTGCATGGGGATTGGATTTATGTAGTTAGCTGAACATTTGCAGTGAGCTCTAGTACACACACACACACACACACACACACACACACACACACACACACAGAGCTTGCCTTAAAAGAATGAGAAAATGCTCTGACCAAAGCCAGAAGCAAAAAGCAGTTCCAAAGAACACCAACTTATATCTACCCTCTATGCCCGCTTTGAAGCCACCACCGATTCTTCCTCCTGTAAAGGTGGAATCATGAAGTACTTGGCCAGTGAATGTGTCTGTCAATCTGCTCCCCACCCTTCTACAGCCCCTTCCCCCCTGCCATGCCTGTCTCTCAATGGCAGTACATGTGCTATTTACTAACGACTTCAAGAGGAAAACTTCAATTGCTTATAAAAATTGGACCCTTCATCAAATCATACTTCAGTTTGGCAGAGATGATCCTGAAGGTCTGTGATACAATCTTTCCACATTTCATGTAAAATGGATACACACAAACAATGCTACAGTCAGTACTGCATTTATAAGTAAATTACTTTAACATAATAACACTTTATCCAATCCTTCTGAAATTTCGCAGACTTAGTACTCTTAGGGAGGGGTATAACCTTACCAATGTTCATTCAATTCAGGTGGGAGAGAAAGACAATACAGTCAGGAATGTGTATGCAGATTATAAAATTTCAACTGCTTTTATCATCTTATTTCTTCATGAAATCTCTCTGATATTTGGCACACAGTATGCCCTCCATTGGGAGTATAATATTGCCAGGTTTCACCCATCAGATATAAAACAAAAAATTTAAAGCCAAAAATGTGTTTTTCAGGTTTTTCCTATTATTTCATAAAAAAACGTGTTTTTTTGTTTTTTTCATTATTATGTTCTTTTGTTTTCATTATTCAATAACAATAATGAAAAATCCATATTTTATTTTCATTATTATAATGAAAATGAAATGCACACCCCTATCTGTGACTGTAAAGCACTCTCTACACCTAGTAGCACTATAGAAATGATAAGTAGTAGTAGTAGTAGGCCCCAAAAGGCACCAGATATTTCTCACATCAATTTTATTGGGTGGGTCGGTATCAGTCAGCTCTTCTCTCCTCTGCTGCCAGGACACCAATGTGCTGAAGAGCCAGCTCACAAAATGGTGCCACGCGGTCTTGCAACACAAGAACCTTGCTTTCGCGCCACAGCCAGGCATTGCCTAGCAACCCCAACTGGTGCTTGCACAGTTGGGAATCCTTCAGTGGTGTAGTCTGCGCAGGCAGTTTGCAGCCTGCTCCCCTGTCTCTTCCTCCAAAGGGGACACAGTAAACATCCCCCACCTTCCCAAAGCACTGCTGCACTGGGGGATAAAGGGGATTCTTATATCCAGACAGCAGGTCTTTCTGTGCTTCATAAAAACTTGATGTGAGCTGGATACAACCAAGCTAGTGTAGGGTTGCTTAGCTGTGAATGGAGCTCCCAAGTCCAGATTGTTGTGCAAATTTTTTTTAAAAAAATCAATCAGACCTTTTTGCCTGGAGTGAAGTGTAACTGCTTAAGAAACTGTACTTAAGAGACTTAAACGACGATACTTTCAAAGACAAAACATGGCAGTTATAGGATATTTGCAACATCCTCCTCTGCCAACCTTAGGTAACTCTCCCTTCATAGACACAACATTTCTTTTGGGACCCAGAAGACACTAGAACACCAAGAGACTAGGAACTGAAACACTTCCATTACTTGTCACTCTCTAGTATAGTGTCACTTCCACACTGCCAGAGCATTGCAACAACACTAGTAATCACAGAGGAGAGTTAGAGATTCATGGTAGGAAAATGTCTTTGCAGTCAGTAAAAGATAAATGTTTCTGCCTCTACCCACCAGTTTCTTTAAATCTTCTCTTCTATCCTTATGGAAGCCTGTACTTATTAAAGAACATCAAACATTTCAAAGCACATCGTGCAGTGCTCTGAGCTTTAAGATATGCACAGTCTATCAAGGGCTACTTAAGAGGTACAGTATAATGCTGCTTTGAGGATATGTAAAACAGTGAGTAGTTCCTTTTTATTACCTTAACCATTTAGGAACACATGATCAAGATTTAGAAATACAGCTTTAAGAGGAATACTCTCTCATGTGTTAAAGCCTCATGAGTGAGGGAGTCAGGACATCACCCCATTTAATTTCCTTTTTATGTTCAACACTTCAGAAGATACTATAGAAATAACTACTGTCTTTCCACTGGCCCAAACAAACATGTACAAAGGAAAGATAGCATTAAAATACTCTTAATCAAACTAAAAAATACTTGGCCACAGGTGAAGACATATGGACTGGCTTCTCCCCCATAAGAGGAGGGGATGGGTTTGTCAGGGAAGCAGAGGAAGAGACTGTTCCCTTCTTCTCTTCCCACAGGCTGAGCAGGTTATCATTCAATGTTCTCTCACTTTTGTGGGCTTCTGGCCTGAGTGACTGCTGGGAGAACACCAAATTAAAAGACACAGTAACCTTTGAACAGTGTAGAGCATTGGTGCTTGCAGAAGCAGCAACCAGCTCATTCTCCCCATCTTGAGAGTATCTAGCTTTGTTTGTATAAGGCAGAGGAAGAGACTGCTCCCTGTCTCCTTTTTCCCTAGGAGTAAATAACAGTGTATGCTGTGGTTTGCTGTTGGCCTAGCTAGCCACCTTAGTCCCACAAAGGGAGCGTGGAAGGATCAGAAATCCCAAAGAATGTGGTGATGGAGGACTAAAAGGCCAGGAGGGAAAAGTGAGGACACCACAGAAGGAAACTGGAAAGAGTGGGAGGGGAGCTGGGTGGAATTACAGGTGAGAGGCCATTCAGAGCATCTGGAATGATGGGGCAGCTAGGTGGAATGATGGATATGAGGTCACCAGGAGCATCTGGAATGATGGGGGGCTGGGTGGAATAATGGGTAGGAGCTCTCTAGAAGTGGCTGAAATGACATGAGACTGGGTGGAATGACAGGTAACAGGCCTTTGGGAGTATCTGAAATGATGGGGATCTGGGTGGAAAGCCATGTAAGAGACAACTGTGAATAGCTGGAATGACAGGGGTACTGAGTGGAATGATGGGAATGAGGACACCAGGAGCGACTCAAATTATGGGGAGATGGGTGGAATGACACATAAGAGGCAACCAGGGGAGACTGGAATGATGAGGTTTAAACTTCTGGATGGAATGATAAATATGAGGCCACCAGAAGTGGTGGCTGGATTGATGGGGGCAGGCCAAAATGATGTGTGAAAGGACACCAGGATCAGCTGAAATGACGGATGGAATGATGCAGGTCAAACCTGAATGCTAGGACCCGGTCTCACTCACTGTCTTTCCATTTTTTTTCTGTGGCTTTCTCACTTGTCACCCTCTCCTAGTGAAGGGATAGAGTCAAGAGACTGTATGTAGTTACGCGCACTGAAGAATTTTACATAGTTGGACAGACTTTCTTTAGGCACATAACTGACAAAGATCAGAACTGCAGGGAAAATGCTCCGGTGACCAAAGGTCTACAAAGCAATCTTTTCTCCTTCCCCCATCTTCCCGTGACATTGAGGCGACTACTGCCAGGTGAGAAAAAAACCTCTGCTGGTGAAAGTGAGTCTGACAGAGCTAGGGCTGAAAGGGAAACTCACTCACTGACTGGCTGCTCCGGTTGCCAAGTAAATTCCACAGCAGGCAAATCTGACAAGGCTAATGCTCCCAGCTTCAACCCAAACCTTCTAATGAAAATGAGAAAGTTCGAGGCTGCAAGGGAAATGCTTTGATGAGGAGGGTCTGCAGAGCAAACGTCCTTTTCCCCTGGTGGAATGTTCAAAGCTGGAGTCGAAAGACTAACTTGCTGGGAGATAGGATAGAGTCGGGAGAAAGAATGTATGCGTTTATGTACATTGAGGAATTTTACATGAGATGGACTGAACTGCTTAAAGTTCATAAAGCACATAACTTAAAGCACATAACTAACAAAAAGCAGGGTGCAAGAAAAATGCTCCAGTCTGCAAAGCAATCTCCCCCTCCACCTTTGGGAGCAGGGAGTGAAGGAGAAATGGTGTAGGAGTGCCCCAAACTTGCTGCACCCATAATTATTTCTGGAAAAGGGTATCTTTTGAGGTTGGCTACCCTTAATCACCTTTTCATTGAGGAGATGCACTTGAGCTGCTGCCTGATAAAGGAGATATAAATGAAGGAGAAATTTTGGCCACAGTGGAAAGGGAAGGTGTTTTTAATTAGATGTATCCATGCATGGCCCCCTACCGATCACCTGTCCAACTGCTCCTGTGAAGGGGGTGCATGGAGGCACACTTCCATGAACCTTGCAGTGGCCACTCATGGCCACATACAGATAATCACAAAAAATCAGGAATGCTCCATGTGGGGCCAGCCACATGTGTGGAGGCTGCCTCTGTGGCCAGGGTAGCCATGCTGGGAACCACCCATGTGAAGTGCTTCCCATGCATGTCACGTGTGTGGGTGCCCTGCAGCCATGCCACCCAGTGGTCATGGACCCCCCCCACCCGCCTTTCATTTTAAAACACCCAGAGATCAAGTATGTAATATGGGGCAGGGAGGAGCTTGTTGTCCCCAGCTTCAGTGTTGTCCCCAACTGGAAAGAAGGAGGTTGTGGTACTCAAGATGAGAGCTGACTAGAGCATGGACTAGAGTCTTAGCAGTGTGGACCAAAAAGAAGGACCATATGTTAGCAATGCTATGCAGGAAGAAGCAACAGACCTTAGCAACTAATTGAATGTAATGTAGTTTGCAATGGTAGATGGAGCGGTTGATGCATGCACAGTAAATGTGCAAACTTTGAGTGTTTCCTGTTCTTGGCATTTGGAGAAAAAGCTTATAGAGAGGGAGCAAACTTAAGTATTTTGTGGATGGAAGACCATACTATATCAGAGACCTATGTTCACTTAATTTTTCCATGGGTGGCAATGAGGGCAACACAGTGAGCATGGGCCTCTGTGTATATGAAAGTATGAATGGAACTGTACTTCAGTGCCAGCCACATTACTCCTGAATAAAACATCTGCCCACTCAGTTAATGACCACTTTTTCTAAAAGTAGGGTACATCATAACTAGCGACAGAATTAATAACACAAATACTTAGTCTTACATTTAGGATTAAGCCATTTTGTAGCTAAAAAATAAAAATTGTGCACTTAAATATTTATAATTATATTGCAGTAATGGAAGAACCTCAAACGCCCTCTTCTCTGGAAACAATATGAACTAGAATTGTTCAGTTCAAAATTAAAATAATTATAAAAGATTCTTTAAAAAACCTGGAAAACGTTTAAACCTTCCATCAATAAAGATGGAAGAGTGTCTATAAACATTAAAGAGTGTTCCTGGAGCTACTTCCCAATTTCTGTTCTGTATGTAATCATCCTCTAAATGTGATTTTACTATTCTGATAATTAGCTTTACAGTATTGTCGAAAGCAGGGACTTTAAAAGCTTGGTATGTTTTATACCAGCAGAGTATTTAGGGTAACACTAGTACGTTACTTAACACTAGTACTTTGTACATACGTACAAGGGGCCAGATCCTGCAAATATCTGACTGATGAAAATTATTCACATGAGTAATGAATATGCACACGTGTTTGCAAGGTCTGGTCCTAAATAAACAACAACAACAACAACAACAACATATTTTATAGCACCCCCCTGCCTACATGGCACTTGGAGAACTTTACATTTCACATAAAAGCACAATATAAAAAATGTAAACAATTTAAAACAAGTAATAAAAGAATACTAACAAACTGTAAGATAGGGGAAGGAAAAATGGAGGACAAAGTACATTAAGGGGACCAGTAGTTGATCCTAAAAGCACCTAGATAACAAATATGTTTTCAGGTGCTTTTTAAAGGTATGGAGGGAAGAACTGAGATGAACATCCGGAGGGAGCGAGTTCCACACCGAGGGCTCCGCCATAGCAAAATCTTGATCACCCGCTGACTTAAGATGCGATGGCAAAGAATGCAGAGCGGGCATAATATTATCACGGCTGCCTAAAACAGGAAGCAGCTGCGTTGCCACATTCTGAAAAAGCTGCAAGCAACAGATAACCACTACTGGTAGCCCGTAGAAAAGGGAATTACAAAAATCAAGCTTCATAATTGCCAGGGCATGGGTCACTGTGGCAAGGTCAGCCTGGGATAAATAGGAGTGTAACTTACGCAAAGTACTTAGTTGAAAAAAGCATTGCCACACCACATCCAGTACCTGAGTTTTCATGGAAAAAGTGTGGTTGAAAATGATGCTCAATTTCTTCACCTGGCCCACTACCTCTACCCGGACCCTCGCCACATCCAGGGGCCTGAGGGAGGCAACGGCATCTCATATTGGCTGTCCCTTCCCACCAATCTCACCTCAGTCTTCCCCGGATTGAGCATGAGGTAGCTCTGAGACATCCAGGTGGCTATGTCATTCAGGCATTTCTCCAAGACAGAGGCTGAGTTGGCAGGGTTGAAGGGGCAAGAGATGTAAAGTTGAATATCATCAGCATACTGATATTACTCAACCCCATGCTTTCCTAAAGGCCAACGTATACGCTGAACAACATGGTTGAAATAATAGAACCTTGAGGAACACCACAATTTAGGTGTATATGTTATGTAAATCATATATAATTATATATAGACATAAGATTATTGTTTTTTCATGTATTGAATATAAAATTCTTGCTTTTTTGTTATGGGCACACATCTTCTTTGGTCATTAAGTCATAAGTTGTATTACCAAGAGGAGAAGCAACTAGCAGTACATCTATTTAGACATTGTTTCTTGAAACAGTTGAAGATCTGGATTTGTCCCTGCTTCCCTGCATTATGCCCTTTGCAATTGTTCAGAATTCTGACTGTGTCCTATGGTGACAGCTGTGGTACTTTCTAGTTGACACTACTTAACCTGCTGTATGATTTGTTGCCCAGAACTCTATTAAGACTCTCAGATTTATTATATTTAGTAGTTTCTTTTTTTGCGCTTCAGTAAGTTTTTTATACATTACTCTCTCTGAATGGTTTATTGTGTTGCCTGGAAAATGAGATTAGTATTTGTTTATTGGATGTTCATGATTTGGGGGAAATGTTCTTCTTTATGAGTTTCTTCCTACCACCACTCTTCTTGTATAAAGCTAGTGAATATTTAAAAACAAAATGTGGGAAATTTGTTTATGCACTGTATTACAGATCCCAGTGTTTGTTTATTATTCATTCTATTTGGTTTAGGAATTAGATGATAGATCTAGGACTCTACCATGGCTGTGAATTCAACATGCATATTATTCTTCGAGTTGCACACATGCAAGTTGCATTTCCCATGTCTCTTATAATAAACCCCTTGTTCTTATATTTAATTGTCAAAATGTATGTTTATCTCAGAAAGTGATTTATTGGCAAAAGAATTTTAAAAAGTAATCAACCTCGGCATTGCCAGTCTGCTCCTTTAAATCAGGAGACTTATGGAAAATACATGTTGCAGGGCTGCAATAGTTCCAGTGTAGCCCTGCAACATGCATTTTTCATAAGCCTCCTGATTTAAAGGGAAGGTTGGCAATACTGTAACCTAAAAAAGATACACATTTTGCATCTAGTCTTTTTGGTACAAAATGCACCTAAAAAATATAAAATAGGAAAAAATATCTATTTCTAGAAGCAATCTGAACTCAAAGGAAAAAACGATTTAAGCCCAGTCTTACATGATACACCACTTTCTAGCTCACATCCGCTTGCAGTGTATTCCTCCAATAGAATACTGTTAGCAGAATACTGAGACTGTTAGCCGCCCCGAGCTCTTTCAGGAGAGGTGGGGTATAAATGTGATTAAATAAATAAATAAATAAATAAACATTAAAGTCAATGGGAATTTTGTCACTGATCTTATTGTTCTGTTAGAGAGTGAAAAATGTTTGGGACTCACCATCTGGCCAATTAGCCCCACTTACGCTCTTTTGCGTCCATCCAGCCTGGTAGGGAGGTGGAAGCTGAGCTGTTTGTGTATGGCAGAAAGCATTTCTGTGGGCTAGATTTGGTCCCTAGGCCACCAGTTGAGGAAAACTACTCTGTAGGCATGCACACAACATGAAATTTAGACATGTCTTCCCTGCCTTCCCCAACCCTTCAACTGGAGGCTAATGTACTAAAGTGTATATACTTTGCCTTCAGCAACACTGAAGAAAGATCATGGCCTATTGGGAAAAAGAAACAGAGTACATAATGTTACGCATGTGTGCCAAATATTATGTCCAAATACTTTTTATTTTATTTTATGGAAGGAAAGATTCCTCCTCTCACACCACTTTATTGCAAAAAAGGAATAAAAGCTGTGGTGTCACAGGAGTAAGAAAAAAAGAGAATAGTGACATAACTGGTAAAACTAAATCCAAACAGCTATCGATGGGTGAATGTGGTTTGGAAGTTTGGAGTTCGAACCGAACTCAACCAGTTCGGTCGACCAAACCGAACTCGATTTTCGAACCGAACCAAATTTCGGAACTCGGCTCTGTTCGCCCATCCCTAAAAGATAATATTCTATTTAGTTCAATGGGGTTTGAATTTCTTAACTTTGTTCGTAAGTTCAGAGTTCGGACCGAACTCAAATAGTTCGGTCGACCGAACCAAATTTCCAAACCGAACCAAATTTCCGAACTGAACCGAATTTCCGAACTCGGTTCTGTTCGCCCATCCCTACAAACAGCCACTTACTTGTTTACTGACTACCATGGTACATCCACAACATATAGATCCAAGCCCACGTCTACTCTAGAAGTGGGCTTTCCTCTCCTTCAAAAGTGCCCTGAACATCCTCAAGAAGTGATGTGGGCTTTATCCCTTCCTTTATGAGAGCATCAGGGTGATAGCAGGGTTGTTCTGAAATACTGCAAGAGTAGCATGTGCCACTTGAGTGAGTGGGCTGTCTAAAGTGGCCACAGGGAGGGAGGGGCGTGGGAGGGCACAGGGTTGCACACCTGGAGAAGCTCCAGGGGCAGGGTGCCCCAGGTCCATCTAAAAACACCCATAGAGATGCACAGCAATGTTTATCTCTTTCAGACCTACTACTTCAGGCTCCCCCCAGACTCGGGTTGACACATTCGCAGGTCAGTAACACTCCAGTCTTATTTTCAATTTTCTTTTTATAAACAATGAAAGCTAGAACCCAGGCTTAATTTGGGGGTGGGGGGAAGGGGGAGCTTGCCAGGGCTCATTTAACCCTGGCAATTAAATTCAAGCGGGCTGGCAGAGCCCTGGGAAATAGACCCAGTATGAGTGTCCACTCCAAAATGTAAAAGAAGAGGAAAATGCCAATATTGGCCATTTCAAGTTTGGAAGTCAAAGCCAAAAAACACTGGATGGTTTATTGCACTTTTATTGACTTTCTTCCTCCACCCCCACACTGGTGGTCATTAAATCACAAAACCACTTTTTTATATTCCACTATAGAGGCAGGTGGACCAGAGGATGAGTTATCGGTTGGAGACTAGAGTCCAATTTCCTGTTCTTTCAAGCTCTGGAGTGGGAGCCATGGCTTCTGGGGCAGGGATGTGGCTCTAGGCTGAAGGGGCACGGCTTCTGGGGGCAGGACCTAGGAATTAATTTCTTTTTACAGATTAAGCACTGTTAGAATCTTACTTTTCAAAACATATGAAAGCCACGATTCAGCCCTCACGCATGAATCTGTAATGCCGCTATGCAGAGGCTGAGCCAGTTGAAAGCAATCAGTACATGTAAAGGCAGCATTGGAGGGGGAAATCTAAAACATTAAAACATGAACTCCAATTAAAATTAAGGACTTGTTCTCTCCACAGTGATCAGCTTTCCTCTCTGTCATTTTTCACTTTCTCTCTGCATGCCACCAAGCCACTATGCACCGATTATACTTGATCCAATCACATCCAGTAATTTGGGGGGCAATTAGTTTGAGTTCTGAGCAAGCAACCTTAATGTTGCTTAACCCAGAGTTAATATGTGGGTAAGGCAACCTGATGAGAGCTAGAGGTTTTTTTGTTTTTTTTAATTAACAACTAAAAGATAGTAGTATATATTTTATTTCACACATTTCCTATTTGCAGCATATTATGCCAGCAAAAGGAAACCACTGCTATAATAGCATTCCTCCTGCTGCAAAACAGCAAATCTGTACAGCCCAAATGCCCATATAATTCTTTTCTAACCATCTAAACATGTGCCTGCAGTGAGAAGCAGATTCTCTTAGTCCTTGGCCTGAAGGTCTCTCCAGTAGCAGTTCAGAGCTCACAAATCAGAAAGTTAAAGGGACAGTGCAATTTTAAACTACTAGAAAACAAAGTTAGAAGGTGGAATTTCTCATAAGGAAAAGGAGCATCTTCCTTTTCCTTTCTCATTCTGTTTTGCATTGGCAGACTAACATTTATTATTTTTCAGTTCCTGAAAATTCCCCCTCCTTGACATACAGTCATCTTTCCTCTTAAACTGAGTGGCATCTCTCTCTGTGGTTTGCTTTGCCTTAGGTGTCTGATCGGGGTAAACTGTTTATACTTCTAAGCTACTTCACAACCTCTCTGTTTCTAAGATAGAGTGCTCATTATTAAAGTAGCTTGAAGCCAAAGTAGATGTTGCTTTTTGCAACCTATGGTTCAGCTTCTTACAGATAAGAAAAGAAAAGAATTTCCCCATCTTCTACTCTTCCTTCTCTCCCCCCCCTTCCTTCCCCCTTCTACTCTCATTGTTCTGCATCATTTACTGCAGTCAGGTGTCAGCACAGGGATCTGATGCAGCTAGAAGCGAGCAAACCTCTGATCTTCACAGTCCAAGGCCTCTTGCCTAAAGAAATGTTGTCTTTTGCTCTTGAAAGTTTTACCTTTTGGGTTTGGGTTTACTAAAAGTTACCCGATCTCAGAGAGTGCTATTTCTCTCAGCGGGTTACAAAGTAAGAGAAGATCTGTGACACTGCATAGAGAAACTTTGAGACTAACCCATGGTCTGTGAATTGTACTCAGAAGGAAATCAAGAGTACGTGGAGGGCTGAAAGCACTGATATGATGTGCTCTGAGAAGTCATTCCTACTGAAGATGAGACAAAGCTGTCTGGAGTCTGGAGCAGACTCAAATATCAGCCTCAGGTAAGGTGGTAAACTGTAGCACAATCCTGAGATAATAAAAACACACACTACAGTTAGTAGGTGATCAGAGAAGGAATAAGCAGACTGTGCTGTGAGTAGCTGGGTGTGAAAACAGATAAATCTTATTACTGTGAATATCTCATTATCATGGAAGTGTGGTCAAGACTGGATTGAAAAAGCAGGGGACAGATACAGCTTGATTAGGAATGAAATCAATATACTTTAAAAACAAAACCCTCTCATATTCATTCCCACAAATGAATATCCAAATTTGTCTTTGTTGTCACTAAAAAAAATCACTTCTTGGTTTTTATTTTATTTTGTTTGGGGGGAGTGTTGGCATCTTAGAATTTGATACTTCAGTTACTTTGTTCTTCACCATTGGGTACTTCCGTGATTATTTTTTTTTAATGACACACAGATTTCAGTCACATTCAAATTTTAAAAAACAAAACAAATAAAGTTCAATTTACATCTTTGAAAATATCAGAAAAACAACAGTCATGATTTCAATCTTATTTTGACTGAAGTAAATTAGGAGGAACACTGTAGAACTTAATGAGTTAAAATTTGTAAAACTTGTGAGGAGAGAATCAAGTGACCAATAGCAATATCACTAAGTCTTATTTGTGTTCACCAGATATTGGTAGGTACAGCATTCTTTTGCCTGAAAATAACACATTAGGAGAGGATCAGTCGTGTACTGCAGTGTATGTTTGAGAGAATCCTTTTTTAAAGTGAAGCATAAAGTGAAACGTGTCTCAGATGTGATGCAATTTTTTATATTGCAGACACTATTGACAGCTCAGGGTGGCTTGTCATGACATGATGGAAATGCTATGTGTATTGCCAAGAGTTTTCTGGAGAGTACATTTTTTTTAACAACATGTTTCTCTTGAGGGCATCATTAAATTTAGGCTTCTGAAAACCTTTTAGACAAGATGAGATTCAAAATAGTGATCTTATGTGCATGTAATAAGGCTATAAGAAAAATACTATATGTCTCTGAGGAGTGAGAAAGAGAAAAAAAGAGACTGATTTCTTTTTGAGTTGTTATGGTTATGTCTGCTTTATTCAACTTTAATTCCACCTGTTAAGTTCTCATTAAACCCATTATTCGGAGGTGGTGTCTGCCAAGATAAATAGACTTATTTTCTGTTCTTTGTATTTTGTCACAAAAGATACATATTCTATGCAACCAAATAATTTTAGAGCTAATCTTATTTTGTAGAGTATGGATATTTTCAGATGTTACGAGATCATGCTCAACCACAGTCAATTCCCTGTGGTGGGGAATGGTCCCGTAATGTCTGTTGGGGAACCGGAAGTTCCCCCCCAGATGTTTACCACACTCAATCCTCTTTGGGAATCACATTCACTACGCGATCGGCTGAATCCGTGGGGCCGGCGCCGATCGCGTGGTGAAGGTGATTCCCGGCGGGGATAAAGGGGCCCGTCATGTCTGGACGGGGATCATGGCCCGGAATCCCTGCCGGGATTCTGGCCCGTGGTCATTTTGGGCGGGCACTGCGGCTGCATTGGCTGCGGCACTCGCCCGTCTCCCCAGAGGGAGGGCGGCAAGGGAACATGGAGGGGGCGGGGCCATGCAGCTGCACGTTGCGCCACACAGCCCCGTCCCCTCCCCGATTTCCCGCCAGGATCCCCCGGCACATCTGTTGGCTGTGCCAGAGTGATCCCGGTGGGGAATCTCAGGGTTGTTTCCGTGATGGGGCAAAGCTGCCCTGTCACGTCTGAAAACACCCTATGTCAGGTTGAGTATAACTACAGTAGCACAGTCTAGATCAATTCTTGATTATAGAGGCATGGGAGTTAAGGAGATGTTATGTGTATAAAACCCCCAAACTCCTACTGTTTATAAAATCAAGATAATTTACCATATCACTTTGACATTTTGTAAGGAGGATAGCTTTGGTCAGGGGTGAAATCTGTCCAAATTTCATGCAAAATTGATGAAAAATCAAAAAAGTTACAGCTGTTTGAAAATCAGAGGCAGATGTGTTTTTTCTAGCTTTTTCTTGATGAGGAAACTCTGTTTAAAGTTGTCAGTGTTGACGTGTAGAGTTGTGAGAAAATTCAAGTGTACTTTGTAGTTGCCTGAGTTTATATTTAGAAAATTCATTGTGTACTTTAAAAGATCTGAGGTTTACAAGTTTCCATTTTATCCTATGGAGATTGTGAAATAGAAAAATAATGCAATGCATGTGCACTATGGTGGGGAGGGTTTAGTGGGCAGGCTGGTTCCTCAAAGGAGGAGCACTCTAAGGAAATGTGTCACGGTAGGACATTTGCAGGAGTCAGTAGAAGATTTTGACTAGTTTTATGGAGAAGGCTACTGTTTTTAAAAGTTCCTTAAAGTTAGAATATTGTAATGTGTCAGAAAGTCTTGATAAATCCCATAAAGTGTCGTACAGCACCAAAATGCACCGAGTTTTTTAAAAAGTCAGAAAAAACATGAAATTGATGGACACACAGAAAGTTTATGAAATGAGCAGGAAATGATGAAGATATAGCAGAAAAAGATTGTAACTCAATTCATTTTATGTTAGGGCAGGGAGAGAAATAGTAGAGATAGCTAGAGACACACGCTACATACATAGACACTGATAGTATTACATCCATAGATAGATAGGTAGAGAATAGGAATGGAAGAATGTGCTTCGGAAGTTCAGAGTTCAGACCGAACTCATCCAGTTCGGTCGACCGAACCGAACTTCCGAACTGAACTTGATTTTTGAACAGGACTGAACCAAATTTCCGAACTCAGCTCTGTTCGCCCATCCCTAAAAGATAATATTCCATTTAGTTCAATGGAGTTTGAAAAGTTCGGAAGTTCGGAGTTTGGACCAAACTCGAATAGTTCAGTTGACCGAACCGAACTTCCGAACCAAACCAAACTGAATTTCCGAACCAAACCAAACTGCATTTCCGAACTTGGTTCTGTTCACCCATCCCTAGTAAAGAGATAGATACATAGATAGACAAGGCTAGATAGATTGCTTATAATTAGTTGCTGCTTGAAAGCTGAGGTGTGGGGAACTGGCAGATCATGGGGCAGATAAAGTTTATGGATGTGGCCATGGGGGTCTGAGAGGGCAGAGGGAGTGGACCTCCATAGTGTGAGAGTATTTTATTCAGCTTCTTGAAACGGACCCTGAAGAGTCATGTTGCATTTGCTGCAATGCAGTCAAGTACACAGTACTTCCTTCCGCGTTGTTGGATGATTTAGCCCTTGTTCCTGATGTTCAGTTAAGCCATAGAAACCAGGGTGGTAGGAGGGCACAGCACAATTCTGAGTGCACAAGGGTCAGGGCAAGGCAGCACTGGTAGAAGAGGCATGAGCAGAGACAGTAGATGGGATGACATCCCTCAAGCTCCACCTGCTCAGGTGAAGCAGACAGCCCCTGTTGCTCCACAGGGTGATGCAGAAGCAGCACAACCCATGCTCACTGAGCTAATGACCAAGATGCAGGAGGGCATTCAGGCTGCTCAGGTGACAATTAATGGACTTTGCATAGCAATTGAAGGGCTGCAGTAAATCAAAGAGTGGCATGACTTGTTAGTGTCACAGAAAGCAAGGCACCAGTGAATCTATCATTCCTTATTAAAGGGGCAGAAGTCAGCAAGGTACATGTACCTGTGTGTGTGTGTGTGTGTGTGTGTGTGTGTGTGTGTGTGTGTAAAACAGAGTGTATGGGTGGTTGGTCGCTGCCATAGTAGAGGTTTCAAGAGCACAGGGCATGCCCGGTATTGCTAAACTCCCGTCACAACAACAGTCAGTTTTGCTGAGTAGGAGGGACATGAACATGTCTAAAATCTTCCTCCTACAAATGTACTTAACAGTTGTAGTTTATTCTTTTATGTATTTTTATGTATGTAAATAAAGTTACACTAACATATGTTATAGGTTAAAATAGAAATATATGTTAGATATTGATATAGGTTAATAAGTTATATGTAAATAATTTAAAAGCAATGGGTTATAAATTAATGTATGTGAATACGTTATAGGTTAAGATGGGTTATGTTGTATGACAGGTTGATTAGGTTTTCACTAAGTCTGATAAGGGGGAAAATACATTAAAAAAGTAAAATTAAGTTGAATAGGTTTTCACAAGGTTACATAAGGAAAGAATCGGCATTATTTAAAAAACAAACAGACAAACATCCCTTAAAAAACTTATACCTTGCCTTGGTTATGGGAGCTTATGGCCTTCTAAAAGGTATTTTTAGTAATGATACAGGTCAAACCAAAGTTAGTCTGATTTTAAGAGGTTGGAAATATTATACAAGGAAGAATTTAGTGATTTTCTTTCTAAAAAAAAGAAAAAGAAATTAGAGTATCAAAACCCTTTCAGTTTTAGAGAAGAGTTAGGGCTCTTACAAATTTAACTATACTCCAAAAAGCATGGAAATGATAAGTTACAGCTCCAGCCTTAACTTATGTGCCATGTAAGCAGTAAAGACATTACACACTACACAGTATCACATATTGTGCTCGCCTACAACTTAGGCTACATGTACCCACACTTTGCCTTGCTCTTTCAGCTCAGATCCTCTTTCTATGCAGGTTGGTGGCAACACTGATGCTGGGGACACTACTACATAAATGTTTAATAAGAATTTGGGTATGTATTGAAGTGTTGCCTCAGATAGTGAAGTCTCTGGTTGGGAGTTCCTAATTTGCATCTCTTTGTGCAATGACTAGGGATGGGCGAACAGAACCGAGTTTGGAATTTGATTCGGTTCAAAAATCGAGTTCAGTTCAGAAGTTTGGTTTGGTCGACCGAACTATTCAAGTTTGATCTGAACTCCAAACTTCCAAACAGAATTCATAAATTCAAATACCATTGAACTAAATGGAATATTATCTTATAGGGATGGACGAACAGAACCGAGTTCGGAAATTCGGTTCGGTTCAAAAATCGAGTTTGGTTCGGAAGTTCGGTTTGGTCGACCGAACTGGTCGAGTTTGGTTCGAACTCCGAACTTCCAAACAGCATTCGCTCATCCCTAGCAATGACTCCCCAAGAGTAGAGAGACACTGAAGTACCGGTACCTAATTAGCTTGCTTAGGATCCCCCCTCCCACTGCTGTGGAGGTCCCAAACAATTAGAGGGGAAATTAACCTGAGTTTAGGGCTTCCAAAGTCCCTCTGCCAGTGGAGGCAGGAACAACCCCAAGTGGAAGGGTGGCACACTTCTACTCTGAGACCTGTACCATAGGAGAGAGGAGGGGGAGAGTGTTTACAGACACTATGCTTCTTCACAGTCTGAAAGTTGTTCTAACTCCTTCTTTCTCACTTATCACTTCAGAATGATAAGTGAGAACTTGAGCTGTGTGTTGTCTCCTGTTCCACCTACACTAGACCTTTTGATCATACAGAGCTCATGCCCTCAAGTGGCTGCCGGCTGGTGTTTTAGTCTCCAGTAGGTCTTGGCGAACGAAGTTCGGAAGTTCAGAGTTTGGACCAAACTCGGTCTGTTCGGTCGACCAAACCAAACTTCCAAACCGAACTCAAATTTCAAACCGAACTGAACCGAACCAAATTTCCGAACTCTGTTCTGTTCGCCCATCCCTAGTGGCAACACGCAACAAAAAACCTGATTTTGAATGACTGAACTTGGTTCGGAAGTTCGGAATTCAACTGAACTTGGTCTGTTTGGTCAACCAAACTAAACTTCCGAACCAAACTCAAATTTCAAACCGAACGGAACGAATTTCCAAACTCGAATTTCAAACCAAACTGAACTGACTTTCCGAACTCCTTTCTGTTCACCCATCCCTAGTCTTTAGCAGTTTCTTTCTTCACTCCCAGACCCACAAGCAGCTGTATCTATCTAATGCATTATTATATTATTATTATTATTATTATTATTATTATTATTATTATAAACATATATATAGTGCCAGTTGTGTGGCCTGGTGCTGTACAGAACATAGAACTAGATGCGGTCCCTGCCTGTGGCTTACAATCTAAAAGACAAAGGGGGGGAGACAGGGAGAGGGGACAGTGGGAGAGACAGGGGAGAAGACAAACAAACTTTCAAGTGGATGCGGAGTCTCATGTGCATATGCTTGGCTTGGTTACAAAGAGGTTGGTGGCAGCAGTCTGCAGAGGAGGGCAGACAGTAAGTGTATGGGGAAAGACTAGCAGGCATTGGGAAAGGCAGCAAGGAAAAGGTGGGTCTTGAGGAGGGATTTGAAGGAGCGGAGGGAGGAGGCAAGGCGGATGTGGGCAGGGAGGGAGTTCCAGGCATGGGGGGCAGC
>QEPC01006382.1:2951070-2963934 GCA_003113815.1 Sphenodon punctatus
TGTGTGTGCGTGTGCTGTGTGTGGCACCTGTCAGCCTGTTCTCCCTCTTCCCCCCTCCCTTCCCGTTTCCCTTGTGTGGGCATTCCCTTGTGTGCCTCTTGGCTTCGTTTGCCCTTCTGCGGCCATGTCTGTGTACCGCCCCTGCCCGGTGCCTTCTGGGAGTTTTGACCACGGCTGGGGATCGGCTGCACATCTGTTGTGCTGCCCCAGTCCGTGATGGGTCGGCCCGGTTCCCGGCCGTGGTCCCGGTCCCGTCACGTCTGTTAGGGGCTTTTCTTCACCCCGGGCTGTGGTTGTTCTGTTCACCCCCCCTGGGGGTTCACTGTGGTGAACCGGCCTCCCGTAACGTCTGAAATCACCCTATGTCTTCCTGATAACTTGTTTTTCTTCCTCCATACAGTTTCCATACAAGTGTGGTGTTTTACATCACAAGTCTTAGTCTTTCAAAATGAGTATGTGTTCCTGACCATTTAAATTTTGACAGAAATGTGAGAATCATCTTCCTCCCCTGGAGCTAATTCACTGTTTTCATCTTTTCAAGCATTAGAAAATAATAAACATACATGGCATACAAAGGTTTTGCTTCAAAGATGGGTGAATTTGGATCATGAAAGAGAAGCTGACAGCAACAATAGGTTGTTAACTGTTGCAATAAAGGGGTTTCTTAATCTGATTACTAATACACAAAGTTATCTGCAATGCAACTATTTGTACAATACATTTGCTAATTAAATTAATTTAGACAAGTACCTTGTATCCTGGGAAAAAGGCAATGATATCTTGATTCAGCAAGATTAAAACGATGCTAAAGAATAACAAAGCAACACATGAACAGTATAATAAAGTACTGAAATCATTCAGCAGCACCTTGTTTCTTCAATAGAAGACAAAAAATGAAGTGAATTCTAGAAGTAGTACAGAAAAAAATAAAGATTTCTTGAATATAGGAATGCTTAGCTTATGTAAGGCTGAGATTTTCAAAGGAATGAAAGAGATTGAGGTATTTAATTACTACTTGCCTTCAGTTAGACTTAAGCACCTGACATTAGTATGATTTGAAAACCCAGAGTGTCAGATGAACAAATGGTTTTAGCACCCAGATACTACAAATATTTACTGCACACATTGGGTAATTTCAGACGTTATGGGCCTCCCTTTTACCACAGTGAACCACCTGTGGAGAGGGAGATCCCATAATGTCTGAAGGGGTTCCCGCCAGATGTTCAGCACAGGAGAATACCCGGCGGGAATCCAATTAACCACCGTTCTGGAGGGGAGGCCGACCTCTCCTCCAGAATGGTGGTTTCCTGGACCATGGTCCAGAATCAGCGGCCAGTAACGTCTGTTACCACTGCTGAGGCTGGAGCGTAGTCCTGGCCACGAGCCGGGATCGGGCGCAGCGGCTGCATTGGCCACTGCGTCTGCCCATCTCCAGGAGGGCAGGTGGCCGGGGGAGCGTGGGGGGGCCGGGCCATGCGGCCGCATGTTCCACCGCACAGCCCCGTCCCCTCCCCGATCTCCAAGCAGAATCATGCTGGCACATCTGTTGACCAGCCGGTCTGATTCTGCTTGGGGATGAAGAATTGACCACGTGCCATGACAAGAAGGGAGGCCGGCACGTCTAAAATCACCCCTAGTCTCACTGAAATAAGTGCAATATGTGCTTGTTTTCAGAATCAGGACCCAAATGTAGTTATACACTAACCTCTCTATTGATGGATTGTATTGTAAAAATCAGATAGAACAAGTGTTGGCTCAGTGCAGGTTTTCCACACAGACAAGGAGGCAGGATGCCAAGAAACCCAGGTGGGGAATTGTCCATTTCTTATGCCCAAAAAGGGTTTTGGACTATTTGACTATGAACTAATTTGAATATGGACTGTATGTTGGATGAAAGTGAACAAATTCCCAAACAGACCTTTGTTGGTTTAGGCTAGCTGAAGGGGGGCATGTAAGCCAAATATAGAAACCCTGGTATTAAAGATATATAGACCCTTAATTATTTACCCCAGGATTGGGCTCACAGGGGTATTATGCCCCATGGCCTGGGGAAGTTCGGCATAGAGAATTATAGAGAGAGACTGCCGGTAACTGGGATGTGGCCCTGCCATAGTGACTTTCCCCAGCATCAGACTCCTACAAGTGGACATGAGACAGAATTCATGGCTACAAACCAGGAGAAAGACTTTGTTCAAGTGATTGACTACATTGGGTGTACCAGGATGGTTGAGCCAATTCCTCAGACTGACTCACCAGTGACCCTTGCAGGATCTGGAGAGGGGTCCTGGCTGCAAAAAATAACTATCAAATTCTGAGCAAATATTACACACACATACTGTGAAGTCCAAAACCTTGCATGTTTCCACCAAAAATAATTGGTCCAATAAAGGATATAATTCAAACTACTTTGACCGCATCTCACCCACATAACAGAAAGGAAGGGTAGAGAGTCTGTGAAATCTAACGACCAGGATGTCATAAATGCAGAAGACAAAGGAAGCACCAAAACAGCCCAGAACTGAGATGATTACAGTAACATAGGGCACTTTCCCACGTGAAAATGGGCCTAATTTGCCTCCAAGATAAGCTCAGGGAGACACATTAGACATGAGTTTCATCACATGGAAAAGCTAACCTGCATGGCTTTGGTAGTAATCCTTTGGGGGATGCAGAGCTGGATTTACAGGCTCTGTATTCCATACAGGATTGCTGCCGGAGCCATGTACGTTAACTTTCCCACGCAATGAAACCTGCACCTGATGCAGGAAAAACTCAGGAAAAACTTCCTGAGTTTTTCCCATTGGCAAATAAGGTCCATTTTGTCACATGGGAAATCACCCACAGACTGAGCTGTGGTAAAACTCTGTTACATGGACTTTGGGCACTGGTCCATGGGCTCCAGCTTACAGAAGGTCAGCTGATCATCTACAGCTGAGAATAAAAGCCTGGGGAAGATAGGAGAGAGTGGTTGCCTCTCAAGGTTCTGGCAAGGGTTTGGAGCTGAGGCCAAAGCAGCCAAGACTTAAAAGGCAGAGGGAGAAACTGCCTAGCTGCCAAACAAAGACATTTGACTGCAGATGTGGCAGAGTACAGCCTGTTACTGCTGCTGCCCTTTTAAGGACCGGGCATCAGGCAGGTGACGCTGGCATGGGGCATGGCAAAGGCAGCCCTATGGACAGGTAACAGCCTGAGTAGAAAATAGGCTGAAGAGAGTAAAGGGGAGGGGTGGAGGACACTGGCCCTTGAAGGTGAGACAGCCAGGAGAGCTGGCTATGCCCACTCCTGCTACATAAGAAGCTGCAAGTCAGTCTCTGCCTGGGAGCTGAACAGGCAACATCTCCTGGGGCCTCCTTCAACCGAAGAAGCTGACACGTGCTGAAGCCCTGCTGGGAGAAGCGGAGGGAAGAATCCCCTTAAGAGGCTGCTCTCCATGGTCCTGAAGAGGAGATTGTAAGGGCTGAAACAGACACTATACCAGACAGCGGACTAGTACCTGGCTTGGTTTAGGGATAGATAGCCTTGGGGGCTGGAGAGGTTGTGTGCCTGGCATTAGTATAGAGATTGGGTACCCTGAAGATACTGTGAGTGTTAGAGACTATGGGTATTTTTAAATGTGATGCTACCATGGGTGGCCATGCTAACTCTGGTGTAGTCACCCATGGGTGGTGTCACATCTGCTCCTGCTCGCCAGATGCTTGCTGTGGGCAGGAACAGAAGTAACCCCAGACTGTGGCAGGCCTAACTCTGGGATGTGTGCTGGGCTCCCTGCTAGTGCACATCCTGGAATTAACCCTACCCTGGACCATGGTAGAGAGGGCCATCACATCTGATGGCCTGCTCTACCCACCTCCAGCCCGTGGCCAGATCTTCTCTGGCCAGTCGTGGTGGCCAGGGAGGAGGCAGGGCTGCACTGAACAGTGCGGGGGACAGGGCTGTGCATACCCACGTCCGCATGTCCCCCTGCCCCCTCCCCATCCCCAGCCATCAGAAGGTTTGTTTGGCCGGGCCTGATCCTGCCCATGGTGAGGGCTCTCATCATGGGCAGGATCTAAGCATGATGGCTCAAAGAGCCGTCAGATCTAAAAATACCCTATACTGTTGTATAGAGACTAAGAAACCTGAAAATAAAGACTTGTATGAGTTAACCCCAGAGAGAGGTTGACTGTTGAGGTCAAATCCTGTGGGGACTTAACCACTTGGCATTGCCACCCTGTTCAGCAACCTTATACATCCCTTGGAGTTCTGAGACAGAGTTGGAGTAATCAGGTGGGATCTTTTCATTATATCAGCTGCCTAAAGGGGTCTGACATACATTGCTTTGAATAAGGGGATACGGATAAAACTGGGAAAAGATCCAATCAAGGAGGCTTATGAGGTGGGTCATGGGGGAGTAAAGGATGTCCAATTCCAAATTTAAATAAACCTCTCGGGAATTTCTAAGACAACGGAGAGTGGAATAAGGAATGTGGAGTGTCTGGGGTGTTGCTGGAAAATAGCTAATTCCCTTGAAAAGCCATACCAGGTTGCTCTTCAAGCAGAGAGCCCGACTCAGCCACATTGCATTGAAAAATCCAAAAGTTAATTTTAAAACAATAGCAAGGAGTTTAGAGAAGATACCAAAATTTGCACAGGGACTGTGAATTCCCCCTCCCCGGCTCTCAGATTGTAAGCCCTAGGGCAGGAACTGTGTCTATTCCATTACTTTTTAAAGCACCAGGTACATTGCTGCTGCTATATAAATGCTTAATAATAAATAAATAAATAAATAAATAAATAATGACACAAGAATTGTTTAATTGACTCCTCATGCCTAACTCTTTGCAGGACTGGACCTTGAGATTGCTATAAAGTTAGTGTAGGGTAGACTACTGAATGTGAGGTAATCCTCTCTTTTCTTCAGTCTCTAATAGTTAAAAAAAAAAAAACTAATGGAAATTAAGATGCGTAATACTTGCACAAGATCAATTGTCTGTTTTCATCTTTGCCCCAGTGTCAATATCTGTTAAGACTATGGTGAAAATTTGACAGCCTAATCAAGGAAGTTTTCTTTGGAATTGACAGAAAGAAGGGGACATGACCCTCTTTTGGATAGTGAGAAATTTAAGATAATTATAATGTACATAAGTGAGGCTGAACTGTACTTGTCCAAATCATTCAATCAGTTGTGTTCTTTCTGGGAAAACTTTTGACTCTGAGTCAAAATTGCAGCCAAGGGGATGAAACAGACATTAAAAGTAAGAAAACTTAACTCATGTTATTGTCTGGATCTATTGTCTTTACTCTCCATCGACATCAAGACTATTCCTGTTAGCTTTTCTCTCCAGATACATCAAGTCTATTCTTGACTATAACTAAGGTCTATTTTCCTATTGTTGTGTCCAGCTGTGTCCCTATTTGGACCACAGGCCACCATTACGTTTGTTAAGGAGCATCCACATGTTTGCCCCAGAGTTTCCCTGGGCATGGTGGTAGCTAGCCCTGGCTGAGACTCTGGACACTTCCGGAGTCACAGCCCTGGCTGGCCGCAACCACATCTGGGGAAAGGTCTGCCCAACCGGGCTATCACATGTGGTAGCCCACTGTTCCCAGCCCAGTTGAATGGCCCCATGATAGACCACTGGGTGCAGCATAGGGGAGGGGCCATTTGCACATTTGTGAAGCACATGCCCCCCTAAACCCCCCACCCCCCGGGCTCAGCCACACAAATGTTTGTTCTGCACTGGACCCAATCTCGAACTAGGTGAGTGGCACCCCAGTTTGGATTGTGGCGTGATGGCGGACTACTGTCATCACATATGTTTCCACTCTATGTTCCTATGAGAGGAAATATTCTCTTTTTTTTACTACTAGATAAATAATTTTTAACATCTTATAAAAATGTGTTCTCCTGCCTAGAAAGCCCTTAGGACTCAAGCTTGCTGTTGATACAATGTGTAAACAGATCATTGAAATCTACAAAATCTGAGCTGTGTTCCATGTGCCACCTCTGTTGAAGATATTCTGTGTCCATTTCACCTCCTAAGAGGGTCCAAGAGTTTTAGGTTCTGATAGTTGACCAAACTTATATCCTACTTAATGAAGACGACGTTATTTTGGAGCATCCACTGAAATTTTTGACAAAAAAACAAATAGACTTTAATCACAATCAATACATTTGTTATGCTTTCCCCCACCCCCTCCACAGTCCATTTGCAGAACTGTGAAGAAACTATACCTTGGCTCAAAAGTTGTTTCATAGCTAAGCATGGAAGTTCTATAGGATGGCTGTGTTCAGATAATGTATCCAGGAAACTAAAGTTATTGGGACTATGAAATTTTACCTATGGTTCTTCAGATTAGGAACAGCTCAGGTAGCTATTGCCTCAGCCTGAATTGCTAGAGAGTAGTGGAGGAGTATTTGAAGGCCACAGAAGTGTTGCTTATAGACTGTGTGTTGCAGTGTGTGAGTGGTTGTCTTCTTTCTGTATTGTAATAGATACTTCTGAGATATTTGAATGGCCTACTATACATTATCACTTATGAAGAATGTAAGGATCTCAGGAAACCCTCCTGATCTTGAATCCAGGCCACCTGACTGAAGAGCTGGGAGCCTGGACAATTTTGCTACTTGGTTACGTTGGCTGGCCAGGGGAATGCAGCAGGTTCTAACGGGATTCCTCACCCTCCGTGCTCCTGATTGGCTAGCTACCTCTAATATAAAAACTACCTAACAAGAACAGGAAGTTAGGTAGAGCAATGCTTATGTTTTCTGTTTGTCCCTTTGGTTTGGTTTTGTGCCTTCCCTTTTTATTGTATTTTATGGTTTTATTGATTTTATATGTTTTAACATTGTAAGGCGTCCGGGCTGCTTGGAGCAGGAGGTGTGGAGTATAAAATGATTTTAAAAATAAATAAATAAATAAATAAATAAATAATAAGCCCCCACCCTAAAACCCATCTCCCCCACCAAATGCCTGGAGGAACAGCCAGGTCCTAATCATATGCCGGAAGGAAGGGAGGTCTGGAGCCATCTGGGCCTCCACCAGGAGGGAATTCCACAGCTGAGGTGAAGCCACTGAGAATGCCCTCTCCATAGTGCCCCCACCCCAGGCCACATGGGGAACCTTGAAGAGGGCACTCCCGGCTGACCACAGGGGCCATTCCAGAGCATGGAGGGTGAGGTGATCCCATAGGTAAGTCACGCCAAGGCCACAGGGCTTTATTAGTCAACACCAACACCAACACCTTGAATCAGGCCTGGAAGACTATAGGCAGCAAGTGCACAGCAAGTGTTACACACCGGTGTAATGTGCTCACAGTGGCCTGCCCCCATAAGGAGATGGGCTGCCGCATTCTGACTAGGCCTGTTGTAACTTTGCCTGGACCCTGGTCTGGTGCCTGACAGTTTGCTCCACTGCCTGTTGAGCCCTGCTGATCTTTGGGGGCTCACTGCAACAGGATCTAGCTGCTACAGAAGTGGCAGTGATCACCATGTCTCTTCAGGAGGTAGTGGACCTCCCTCCACCTCCCTGTCTGACTTCTTGCAGTCCTAGATTGCCACCCTAAAAGAGGACAATGTCACGGTGCTCATCACTGGTCTTCTCTTCCGAGTAGATTCTATGGTATCCATGTTTTGGCTGTAGATGACAGATTTTTGGTGTGTCTTGGTTGATGGATCTGTCCAGGTAGGTGTTATGGTCTGTTGATTCCTGGTATGTTGCCATTTGTATGGTTCCATTGATTATGCTAACTTTTGCTTCTAATAACTTGATGCATGTGTGTGAATGTCCCAGAGATAACTGATGGAGGAGTGGTGGTTTGGAAGGCATGGGTCATATTCCAAAGTTTATAATACCATTGTACTGTCATTGAAACAATATCAAAACCACAAATTTGGCAAGATGATTACAGTGCAGCAACATTTTAGACAAATAGCTTGGACACTTAGCAAAAATGGGTAGCAATTTTATATTACTGATAGGGATGGGTGAACAGGACTGAGTTCGGAAATTCGGTTAGGTTCGGTTCGGAAATTTGGTTGGGAAGTTCAGTTCGGTCGACTGAACTATTCGAGTTCAGTCCGAACTCTGAACTTCCAAACAAAGTTCAGAAATTCAAACCCCATTGAGCTAAATGGAATATTATCTTTTAGGGATGGGCGAACAGAACTGAGTTCTGAAGTCGGTTTGGTTCGAAAATCGAGTTCGGTTCTGAAGTTCAGTTCGGTCAACCGAACTGGTCGAGTTCGGTCCGAACTCTGAATTTCCGAACCGCGTTCGCACATCCCGAATTACTGTTATTATTTTTATTATACCCAAGTACGTGCACTTGAGACCTCGCATCTTTATGAATGTTAGACCCCTTGTCTCTCCCTTTGTTCCCCTTCCTAAGTCTCTCCCCCAGCTCCTGTCTCTCAGATTGTAAGCCCTAGGGGCAGGGACCGTGTCTATTTTATTACTTTGTAAAGTGCCAGGTACACTGCTTGTGCTATATAAATGTTTGTTAATAATAATAATAATAATATTATAAGATTTGTCAGAATTATTGTATTTTATTGTCTAACCCTGTTTACTAGAAAAACCATCCCAGCCTTAGGCAGTGTTGGTATAGATACACAAAGAAAGATTCCAATGAAGTCATGTAGAATTATTAATCTAATAAGGGCTACTTGATTTGACCCAGAACTATCTCTTGTTGGAAACTCCCATGAGGCAGGATGTTTTACTCTTGTCTCTTTACTAACCTAGTCTAATTTAAGTCTGTTTTTGTCACAGAAACAAATACACCTATTTATCATGATTGAAATTACTACTCTGTCTCTGGCATAAATGAACTCTGAGCACAAGATAGCTTTTCTCAATGGATATGCACTGAATAAACTTGAAAGAGAAGCCAACTGGCTTAGGTCCAAAGGAGGAGTGAACAAAGTACTGTCCTCCAAGTCACGCATGTAAACATTGAAACAACATTTTGGAGGCTGCCAACTCCAATGACTAAAGCACAAATATGTTTTAAACATATGGAATAGGTGCAACAGCTCTACATAGTTTTAATGGGGGGAGTGGGGGGCTGCAATGAGCTCCCTTAGCTAGTCTATTGATGTTACTGAGCAAATATAGCTTCTTGAGTTGTTTTCGTTTCATCAAAAATCATGATACTCTTGAGTGCTGGCAAGGAAATATCAGGTAATGAGAATGCGGTGAACATGCCTTTCATCAGCTGAAAATCTTTAATTGTAATTGCAGCATGTAATGGTGTAATTAGTTGTCTAATTGACAGGATTGGCTTGAATCTGTCCTACTGTTTTGAAAAAAAAAAAAAAAGAGCGAGATACACACACACACACACACACACACACACAATTAAGTTTCCAGGAACCTTTCTTTAAATGACATGACTGGCAGCTAACGATGGAGAGAGAATTTTTAACCCCATGGGTGTCTCCAGTAAGTAATATACTGTATATATCAGTCACTTAAAATGCTCTTTGAGTTTATGGTGAATGATATTACCCACATTGAACCAAATTCAGTTCTTTGGGGTATGGTCAAAGCATTAATTGAAATTTGTAACAGTTTCATATACAGATAAGGACATTCTCAGAAAACAGAATAAGACCAAGCTTAAAGGGTGGGTTGTACTGCAGGGGATATGGCGGTTCATTCTGAGTAAATTCACAGCTACCACCAAGAGAATGCCAAAAGACGAAAAATAATGGTTTTCCAACCCTTAGATGGAAAGGGAGGGACAGTGCAATCTTTGCAATAGTGCTAAATGTTACCTTTGAAATAGTTCTAAATCAAATGGTACAGTTTTAACCACTAAATAAGAATTTTACTAGCAATTCCAATACTATACTCAAAGTGTCTTTTAATTCCATCCCAATAGCCCCAGAGATGATCTTCTAGACTGCATGGGGTATATGAGGGGGACAAAAGTATATTGTCCTTACAGAGGAAAAAAGTGCTTTTAAGAATGTCAAGTCATGATAAATTCAGATTGTGGTGTCATTTTCTATTCTCTTCTCTCTTCTCACAAGCTGAAAAATCATTCTTGTTCCTCAATTTGGCCCTTTTTACATAGATTGAGGTGGGTGGGGGTGGGTGTTTGGCTGTGGTAAGTGGAGGTGTGTGTGTGTCAATTTACACAGACACACACTCACCTACATCCATCTCCACCCACAGAGCCTACTCCAGTTTTCTGGAGGGTTCTGTGGGTGGAGGTGGGTGGAGATGGGTGTTGTGTGGGAGCGCACCCCCCCCCCATCCTGCTCGGTGTTCACACGGATGAACACCGAGCAGACACCCACCCCCGTTCCCACCAGCCATTTTACATGAACATCACACACCCGCCAAACGTCAAGCTGGGGGGGGGGCATCGGTGTAAAAACGGTCTTTATTTGGGCAGGTATTCCTTTAGGAAACAGCTCTGCTACCCAATAAAGCACCTCTCTTATTCAACTGCAAAGAACTTTGTGCGCTCCCAGCTAACATGCATCCCCACTCACCCCCCACTCATCTCCACGCATGGAGCAACCAGGGAAAATGGAAGAGTGGGGATGCGTGTGCGGCCACGTACACCTCCCGCTCACCATCTGGTGGCACCGTGTAAAAACTGCAAAAGCTTTCTCTTCAAAGACTTTTTGTTCCAAAAAGAAAGAAAGAAAGAAAAAAAAAATGCAGATTTAAACATTTCTTTTCAAGCCACCAGTCTGGGAATTGAATATGTTAAGGATAATTACACTTTATTTCTTTGCATGTTTGGAAAGATTTATAGTAATATTTTGAAATCCTTCACCTCACTTGCTAAGTGCTAATTGTTTCATTGCTTTATAATCAAACATGGCAAAGGGCTTTTGTGTTAAGTTCTGGTAACCATCACATATCACTGCTTAAAAGTAAAGATATTATTTAAATGCTTTAAGGAAGACTGAGGAATTTCTATGTAAAAAACCTTTGATATAAAGGAAATGTAATGGAGAATGGTTTCTGTTCTATCTTAAACAGATTCAAAGTCCTAGTTCTTAACAAAACAAAAGCCTCACTTTTGGAATCATGGTACCCTAGAAACTACCATTACAAGTTAGTCTTCCCAACCAGAGTGTAGTCTGTGTGCAAAGGAAGCAGATCTGTCAAGCTTTCAAAAAAGGAAAATTTAAAATATAGAGAGGGTCAGGTACAGACAGAGCCCCAATCTCACCAATGCCCCTTCCTACCATGGTTGGTTTTGCTTGGTATAACCAATTCATTCTTTAAATAATACATTCAGAAATGTGTCTAAAATACTGTTCTTTTAAACATTTATTTCAGTAGTGGGCAAATGGCAGCTCCTGGGCCACATGCAGCTCTCCGAGCACCTGTACTTCAGCTCTTGCTAGAAGTTGCTGCCTGAGGATGTATCCATGTGGGTCCCTCAGGAAGAAGAAAAGCTGAGTCACCATTTCTGCTGTTAGAGCCTCCTGGGGGGGGGGGGGAGAGGGGGCATGGGATTAAGGAGAGTGTTTCCTGCACCTCTATTGCTGTTGCCCAAACCTGCCAGACCACCTGGGATCCAAAGCACTGAGGCAGAGAGAGGAGGTAAGAAAGGGGAAGCTGCCCAGGATTGTGGAAAGCTGCGATCAGTGTAATGTGTCTTGGGGCTCTTGGCGATATGAGTTTTGGTATGTGGCTCCTGGATTAGAGAAGTTTGTCCACCCATGATTTATTTGATTTGTTCCTTTTTTTATAAAGTTGTGGAATTTGGGGCACGCAGGGACTAGCTATTTGGATACACGCAATGAGGGTTAGGACAGTTTCTGTGCTGATTAGCTGCTGAGCACCAACATGGTCCACCAACTGTTCAGCATTTCTTCTTTTTCCTCTTCTTTCCCGTCAATTTCCTATTCTCTTGTTGTGCTCCCACAGAAATCAAGTTAAAGCCTTTCATGATAGTAGTTAGTACTACTCACATTTACATGCAGGATGAAGATTAGGTATCTGTGAGAGACAATAGGATGGGAAAGGAAGATTGTGAAAGGATTCTGATCTCTACCTGCTATCTACATGTTTTCCTACAAAATAAATATACATGTAGGAGTAAAGTGCAGGGACTTAATTTTAAATCAGTAAAGATTGATTTGTGACAAGGTCTTAATACAAGTTGCATGAGCATTTAAAAGATAGCAGGGAGTAACTTTCAGCTGTCCAGACATCACAGACTTCAACCCATACAACAGCAAGTCAACCTTACACTGTATGGCAGCATAGTAGCATATCCAGCTAGTTTATGACTTTATTGACTAAAGAAATTCATGTTCCAGGAGGCCCTTGGTTGCACAAGATCAATAGACTTCACTATGACAGGAGACATGAAGTTATGTGACAGTAATTACAGGGACTTTCTTATTTAAAGGTGAACTGCAAAGAAAAGATAATTAATGTTGCATTAAACTCAAGGATATGTTCTCAAAAAACCTACTAACCAGGCTCGGGATGACATTCAATAAAGATGCAAGTTTTAACCTAGCTTTAAAGAATTGTTATTAGTGGCTGCAATCCCAAACCCCATCCACATGGGATCCATGATGGATCCACATGGATTCTATGCAGCACATATGCATGTATTCATTGCATGTAGGTTCCGCGGGCCATGGGATTCACAAATATTAATATTTGTGGAATTCTTTCCCTAATTTTTTAATGACACCCAAGAATTAGGTAGCATCTTGAATGGGACTTCTGCTGAAGAATGATACTTTATGTTACAGCACCCTCCCAAGTGACTGCTCTGCATTTTTCTCCATCAATAGATGTGAGTTCTTAAATGCCTGAGGGTGGACCTTTAAGGCCCAAATCCTTATATACCATCACCATTGGAGGTTCTTCCAATACAAATATATCCTCTCAA
>QEPC01006382.1:2977729-3008471 GCA_003113815.1 Sphenodon punctatus
GGAAGGGGGAGCCAGTGAAGGGAGAGGAGGAGAGGCGTTACATGGTCGAAGCGACGGGCAGAGTGAATGATCTTGGCGGCAGAGTTTTGGATCGCCACAAGGGGGGACAGGTGGGAGCGAGGGAGGCCAGCAAGGAGGAGGTTGCAGTAGTCGAGGCGAGAGATAACCATGGCATGAACAAGGATTTTGGCCGAGGAGACAGATAACTTGGTTGTTCCTTCAGAAGATATCTCATAGTGAGGGAACAGTGTTACTCTGTTAGTGTTTTCTCAATTGGCTGCAATGGAGAAAATGCAGTGAACACAGTTCCCTGCTCATAGTCTATAATTTGTTCATTTCAGCCTTGTTTAAATTAGCTAATTAAGCAAAGGTTCTATTACAAGAGCACTACATCTATTCACTGGGGCCTCTGATCAGGAAATTCTGTATATTCAAGAGAAAATTTAAGTACATGAATCAAGGTAAGTGGGAAGTCAGTATGTTCTTTTCATTTTTCAGATGCTGTTGAGTAGCCCTTGTAACTCTCTTCCTTGAATAAAACAACTAAAGTGCTTTGGCTTTCCACCCAAATCAAGCCTCACTCCTGAAATTCCCATCATCTTGCTCAATCTTGAGCAGGGCCCCAATTCTCCCGTGGAACTTTAAAAAAAATTCTGCGGAGTCCAGGGCCCAATTCTGCGCCTCACCACGCTGATTGACCATGCGGGGGTGGGTGGGTGGGTGTAGCCAGGGCTTGCCTCCTCCCCCCCACACAGCCTCCGCTGGCTGCCAGGGGCTGCCTCCCAGTTTAGAAATTAAAATTAACTTAGCAGTGACGTCCAGCCGCTCTCCTCAGCACACTCATCCCCACTCGGCTCCTGGGTTTCTCCAAGCTGCACAGCCAGATGACATCATCCAGCTGTGTTGCCCTGAGAGGCCCCGTTGGGAGGGGCCAGGAAGAGGCCCTGGAGCTGGGTGGGGACGATCACGCTGAGCGGAGCGGCTGGCCATCACTGCTAAGTTAATTTTAATTTCTAATCTGGGAGGCAGCCCCTGGCAGTCAGCGGAAGCTGGGGAGGGGAAGCCCCGAGGGTTTGTTCACCCCCCTCCCCCCATGGAATCTCCTGCCCCGTGTCTCCGCAGCGCAGGCTAGAAATTATGTGCTTGGGTAAGCGGGGCAGGAGATTCCATGGGGGGAGGGGAATTCTGCGGGAAATCTACAAATCGCAGACCTGCGGGAGAGTTGGGGCCCTGATCTTGAGTTACCTTCTCAAACCATGCTGTCTTCATTCTCATTATTCCATCACTGCACAGGATCTTGCTTCATTTTTGATAAAATCCACCTTGCCCTTACTTTTTCTCACTCATTTTCCTCTCCCTTTCTCTGTCTTTAAACTGGAGACTATGACAAAATGAGGAAACTAGTTAAAAAGAAACTAAAAAGCACTGTTGCAAGGGCTACAAGTTTGCAAGAGGCATGGAGGCTGTTTAAAAGCACATTTCTGGAAGCCTAGATTAAATGCATCCCGCAAGTTAAAAAAAGAAGCAAGAAGACTTTTAGGTGTTTTTAGGTGTTTTTTAGATGTTTTAATATTGCGTTGATGTTTTAAAATTGTTTTTATTGTTGTTGTAAGCCACCCCAAGATGCCATGGGCATGAAGGGGTGGCAAATAAATGCAATAAAATAAATAAATTTAAATAAATAAATAAATAAATAAGACCAAAAGTCTTCCACTATGGCTAAATGGGGAGATGACTATTAGAGCCAAAAAGACATTCTTTAAGAAATGGAAGGCTAGTCCCAATGAAAATAATATGAAAGAGCATAAACATTGGCAACATAAATGTAAAGTGTTAATATGGCAGGCCAAGAGAGATTTTGAAAGGAGGCTTGCTAAAGAGGCAAAAACAAGCAACAAAAACTTTTTCAAATACATCAGAAGCAAGAAGCCTGCTAGGGTGTAAGTTCGGCCATTAGATGACAAGGGAGTAAAAGGGGCGCTTACGGAGGATAAGGACATTGCAGAGAAGCTGAATGAGTTCTTTGCGTCGGTCTTCACTGCGGAGGATTTTGGGGAGGTACCCATGCCGGATCTTTGCTTTGTGGGTGAGGAATTGGAAGAGCTGTTATAAATAAATGTGACGTTGGGAGGATGTTCTAGGGGAAATTGACAAACTGAATACTAACAAGTCACCAGGGCCAGATGACATTCACCTGAGTTCTGAAGGAACTCAAATATGAAATCGCAGACCTACTGTTAGTAATTTGTAACCTGTCACTAAAAACTGCCACTGTACCCGAGAACTGGGGGGTGGCAAATGTAACCCCGATATTTAAAAAGGGATCCAGAGGCGATCCTGGAAACTATAGACCAGTAAGCTTGATGTTTGTGCCGGGCAAAATGGTGGAAACCATCATTAAGGACAGAATTACAGGGCATGTTGACAAACATGGCTTAATGGAGAAGAGTCAACATGGATTTAATAAAGGTACATCATACCCCACTAACCTGTTGGAATTCTTTGAGGGTGTAAATAAGCATGTGGACAAGGGAGACCCAGTAGATATAGTGTACCTTGATTTCCAGAAAGCATTTGATAAGGTGCCTCATGAGAGACTCTTAATGGTCAGTTTTCACAAGGGAGAGATGTAAACAGTGGTGTGCCTCAGGGATCTGTATTGGGACCGGTGCTGTTTAATGTATTCATTAATGATTTGTAAAAGGGTGTTAATAGTGAAGTAATCAAATTTGCAGACGACACCCAGTTATTCAAACTAGTTAAAACATGAGCAGACCGTGCGGAAATGCAACAGGATCTTACGACACTGGATGCCTGGACATCTAAATGGCAAATGAGATTTAATGTGGACAAGTGCAAAGTGATGCATGTAGGGAAAAATAATTCAAACCATGCCTACACAATGCTGGGTACTAAGCTAGGAGTTACCACTCAGGAAAAGGATCTGGGGGTGGTTGTGCACAATACAATGAAATCCACAGTGCAGTGCGCAGCAGCAGTCAAAAAAGCAAACAGAATGTTAGGAATTATTAAGAAGGGGATAGAGAATAAAACTAAGGATGTCATAATGCCCCTATACAAATCAATAGTATGACTGCACCTCTAATATTGTGTGCAGTTCTGGTCGACCCATCTCAAAAAAGACATAGCTGAACTAGAAAAGGTACAGAGAAGGGCAACAAAAATGATCAAGGGCATGGAAGGACTCCTGTATGAGGAGAGGCTTGGTAGGTTGGGGCTCTTCAGTTTGGAGAAGAGACGACTGAGAGGAGATATGATAGTGGTCTATTAAATAATGAGTGGTGTGGAACTAATAAACAAGGAGCAGTTATTTACCCTCAGCTAGTACTAGAACTAGGGGACACTCCATGAAACTCATGGGTGTCAAGTTTAAAACAAATAAAATAAAATATTTTTTCACTCAGCATATAATTGGGTTGTGGAATCTACTGCCAGAGGCTGTGGTAAGGGCCAGTACTATAGCTGAGTTTAAAAGAGGTTTGGACAAATTTCTGAAAGCTAGGTCCATTAGTAGCTATTAGCCAGTCAGGATCAGGGAACATGACGGGAACTGGGGGAAAACAACAGGGAATGGATCCCCCATTGTGACCAGTTGGGTGCTTCTCCCAAGCCACTGTGATTGCTCACTGTCAGAGACAGGATGCTGGGCTAGATGGACCATTGGTCTGACCTAGTATGGCACTTCTTATATTCTTATGCTTTTCTCAGGCTTCTCTTGATGAGATCACCTCCCTGCTTTCCTTGCCAAAAACCTCCATTTGTTTCTTGTATCCTATCCCCTCTTGCCTCCTAACTGCCATTGTCCTCATAATTGTATCTTTTCTGCTGCACAACATCAAGCTCTCTCTACTGACTCCTTTCCCTCTGCATTCAAGCTTGCTGCTGTCTCCATGATCCGTAAAAAGCCCACCCTTGATTCCTCTCCCCCTTCCAACTCTCACTCTTCCCCTTCGCTCCAAGACCCTTGGAATGAGCTGTCTACACCTTCTGTCTTGGCTTCTTCTATTCCAATTCCTCTCTTGACCCCATTAAATCTGGCTTCCATTCTCTCCTCTCAAATAAGACTGCTCTTACCAAAATCAGCAAGGACCTTCTCATAGCCAAGTCTAGGGGTCTCTATTCCATCCTTGCCCTCCTCAATCTCCCTGCAGCCTTTGACACTGCTGACTACACACCCGTCCTTTATTCTCTTTGCTCACTTAATTTCTGGGGTGCAATTCACTTCCTATCTCTCTGTCCGCTCCTTCAATTTTCCTTTTGCTTGTACTTCATCCACTTCCCCACCCTCATAGTTGGAGTTCCCCAAGACTCTGTCTTTGGCCTCTTTCTCTTTTGACTTTACATTCAATCCATGGGGAAATCCACAAAATATTGCGGCTTAAAGTATCATCTGTATGCTGATGACGCAACACATTCTCTGTATTCTCCCTTCAATCCAGGCTTACATCACCAACCATCTCGCTGACATCTCTACTTGGGAGCATCACTGTCAATTAAAGTTCAATATGTCCAATATTGAACTCCTCACCTTCCCTCCTAGACCTTCCTCTGCCTCTTCCATCTCTATTTCCACTGATTTCCACCATCTAACTTGTCCTTCAGGCACATAGCCTGAGATTTATCTTTAACTCCTCCCTCTCCTTTGTACCATGGATTCAGTCTGTTGCTAACGTTTGTCACTTCTCTCTGCATAACATTGCTAAAATCTGGCATTTCCTTACTGCTCCTATTGCCAAAATCCTATTCCCCACAGTAGTCATATCTCACCTTTATATCTGAAGCATCCTCCTTACTGGACTTTCCTGCTCTCTCCTGGATAATCTTACTTCTTGGTAGTGGCATCTTGAACAGATCATCCCCTCAACCTGCCATTTTTATCATTCTCTACTTCTTATGCTGGTGCTCTCTCCCACTATGTATCCAGTACAAACTCCTTGTCTTTACCATCATAGGTCTTCATGGTCTTGCTCCTTCCTATCTTTCTGCACTCTTTCTAACTACGTTTCCACCCAGGACCTTTGCTTCTCCTCTGCAACCACCTTCATCTATCACAGAGGGTGAAAACACTTACGATTGTGCAGTGCCACCTTTACATACTGCTCCAGAACAGGTAGCCAGTGCCACTAGTAACCCAGTCAGAACTGAGTCCAGCCACAGAACATTAATGTGGTCGGGCTGGGTGAAGGGAGGGTAGTCATAATGTCCTCCTTGACCTCTCTTCTGCCTTCAATACTGTTGACCACACACTCTTGCTGGATTCACTTCACTCCCTTGGCTTCCGTGGCTCCATCCTCGACTGGTTCTCCTCCTCCCTCTCTGACCACTCCTTCAATGTGTCTCTTGCCAACTCCACCTCCTCCTCCCTTCAACTCTCGGTTGGTGTTCCCCAAGGCTCTGTCCTTGGCCCTCTCCTCTTCTCTATGTATACCCTGTCCCTAGGCAAACTCATTTCCTCCCATGACTTCCAAATCACCTCTACACTGATGACACTCAACTCTATCTCTGTATTCCCTCTCTCTCTCTGGATCTATTCAAGCTCACCTCACCATCTGTCTCTCTGACATCTCTACCTGGATGTCTCAACATCAACTCAAACTCAACATGGCTAAAACTGAATTCCTTATCTTCCCCCCTCATCCTTCCTCTCCCTCTTCCCTGTCGATCTTCATCGATGGGGTCACCATCCTTCCTGTCCCTCAAGCCCATAGCTTAGGCTTCATCTTTGACTCATCCCTTTCTTTTAAACCCTACATCGACTCTGTTGCCAAATCATGTCGTTTCTCCCTCCATAGCACTGCAAAGATTCGCCCTTTTCTCTCTGTCTCCTCTGCCAAAACCCTTGTTCATGCCCGTGTCATCTCTCACCTTGATTACTGTAACCTCCTTCTCACTGGCCTCCCCCACTCTCCCCTTTCTCCCCTTATTTCTGTTCAAAACTCTGCTGCCAGGGTCATTCACCTCACCCGTCACTTCTACCACGTGCAGCCCCTCCTCTCCTCTCTTCACTGGCTCCCCTTTCCTGAATGAATCCTGCGCAAGCTCCTAGTCTTCACCTATAAAGCTCTTCACAACCTTGCTCCCCCCTACCTTTCTGAGCTAATTTCCCTCCGTACTCCAGTCCGTGAACTCTGCTCTTCCTCTGTGCCCTCTCTCACCCTCGCACGCCTCCTCTGCTCCCCTAACCGCCTTTGTCTCTTCTCCCTAGCTGCCCTACATGCCTGGAACTCCCTCCCTGCCCACATTCACCTCACCCCCTCCCTTCATACCTTCAAATTCCTCAAGAGCCACCTCTTCCACTCTGCTCTCCCCGACTTCTCACTCCCCTCACCTAACTCCTGCTGATACCCTCCATCAAGTACAATTTGTTACCTGAGGTCTGTGTACTCATATCCTCACCACATGGACCAACCAGTCATAATTCTTGATGTAACCAAGCCAATCACATGCATCTGGTACCTCGCATCTTCGTGATTGTTACACCCCTTGTCTCTCCCCGTGTTCCCCTTCCTTTGTCTCCCCTGCACCCTGTCTCTCAGATTGTAAGCCATTGGGCAGGGACCGTGTCTATTCAGTTATTTTGTAAAGCACCAGGTACATTGCTTGTGCTATAGAAATTCTTGCTATCAATATCAATATCAATATCAATATCAATATCAATATCAATATCAATATCAATATCAATATCAATATCAATAATAATAATAATAATAATAATAATAATGGTATCCCAGGTAGGTGAGTGATATCCTGGTCTGTGATACCAGAGGCCTCCAGGATTGCAGCCCAGGCTAGCTGTCAACACGCCCAGGAAAACTTTGGGGTAAACATCTGGATTGCCCTCAACAACTGTGATGGTGGCGCATGGGTCAAAGTGAGTCCAAGCATGCCTAAGCGGGTCACTGTCATGTTTGTTAACACCCAGAGTCTCCTGTTCTCTAAAGTGTCTTTACCCCTTTTCCCACATTGTCCCTATATGCTTGAAACGCCCTCCCTGAATACATGCATTCTGCCCTATCCCCTTTTTATTTGGCTCTTTATCTGAGGTAAATTTCTAAAATAAAATACTCCTTAACTATAGTGAATTAAATGTCAAGGTTCACCAGTTAAATATTCAAAAAAGATGGGGGAGGCTGTCCGACATGGGGGCAGGGCGGGCCACTGGGTGCAGCGTGGGTCGCACATTTGATTAAACAGTCATCATCCTTAATAGTTTAACAACTCAAAATGACAAAACTCAGAAAATGACAAAACGCAGAAATGCAAACTTTTAATAAAACCATGTTTTTTCTAAATAGAATAAATATTTATAACTTATCTGAGTGTCTATAAAGCATATTAAAGAAGTCTTTTTACTAACATAATTCTGTTCTGAAACACAAAAACAATCAAAAATATAATTGAAAAAATGCATACAAAAATGACTTTTATTCCTAAAATAACAATGTACTGTAATTACACAAGTACTGTTGTCATATAAGTAACTTGTCATTCTACACACTCAGTGACACTGCAATGAAAGGTTTTATAATCTTTTGACACATGCACATTACTTCCATGAATGGTAAGAGAAGCTACACCCCTACTTCAGTAGAAGAATATGTCTTTAAAAGTACTCGGGTGGAAAAATAAGTTAAGTGTGGAGTGTGGTGTGGTGTGCTGATATGGGACCCTGCCAATGAGTTCTGAAATGTGCACTTTTTCTACCAGACTCTTTGTTTAGTCTATTTTTTTAACAAGGTCTCTCATCTAGTGGTAACTACTTGCTTTCATGGCAACTATAATATTATATGCCACCTTTGAGGGTGGCATATAGTTGCTGGCTGTTTTGTTTCTCTTAGATTCCATTTCCTTTTGACTCACCCTGGTTCAAGTAGAGTTCTCATGAATGCAGTGTATATTAAAAGCATGGTCTTCATGGAACTGTCCTTCAGTACCACCTTGTTTTCGGTTCCTGTGTTAATAAAATGTGGATGTATTATACGAACATATTTTTTGAATGAGAAAATGGACTTTTGGAATAAACAGTGGGATTCTGTTGACTTGATTGAGAGGAAGATTAGGCCCCCAATCTTAGTGGGCTTCCTTGATTCACTATTTTGTGAACCTTTGACGAGAAAGTTCTATTTCAGACAGTTCATGCAGAAGTGTGTGAATATTAAAATGGCCTCCTGCCACGTGAATGTTGTGAACTCCAGGGATGCACTGAAAATCAAGATAGTACTGTAGACACTTAATCCATCTCATTCTAACATTAGATTTAAATGCTTTGAGCACTGATGAGAGAATGTACAAACTTATATGGAACAAGAACCAAAAACGTCAACATGCCATAGAGTGGTAAAAATATATATAAATAAAAACAAAAAAACAAACAAAAATCCCTAGAAAACATTTACATTTCAGTATTTAAAGATGAATGTTCATTCATATTACCACTATTCTCACCCTTAATGTACCCCTCACCCAAGAACATTAGTTGACAATGTTTAAAGTATGTAAGATAATATTTAGGGCCTGTAGTTCATAATTAATCAATCAATCTAAAATCAGCTTCTCGAGCTGCTGGGCAATAGAAATTCCCTGGATCCTGAACCAAGAGGACAGCCTCAATGATTCTCTGCCCCTACAACACCTAGTACAGAACAAAGAGCACAGAAGAATACCAAACTACTTCTAACGGACTTAGGTATAACTTGAGGACTCTCCAGATGTGCAGCTTGTGCCATTCATACGCCCTAGGGTGTATCCAGTAAGGAGAGAATGGTGGTAATAACACCACCCTATCACTGAGAAAAGTGAATAGTGGTTCACAGAAAATGAGCGCAATCCAGAATACTTGTGTACAGTGTGCCACGTGGATCTCATGTGTCTTCCACGCAGATTGTGCATGCGCCACACTCCCCATAACAGGCATGCACACAGGTTGTGTGGCCACCCACACACATCACGTGTGGTGCACATGCTCATCCACAGGGCTTCAGATTGACCCCACCACTCCTAGCTCTGCACCTTTGCCGGAATATCAAAAGGCTTGGGGCCAGGCGAGCTTCCTCCGGTAGGGAGTTCCAAAGACGTGGCCTGGCCACCGAGAATGCCCTCTCCATTGTGGCCCCCCATTTAACACGGGGGACCTCCAAGAAGGCACCCCCAGCAGACCGAAGGAGCCACTCCGGGGCGCGGAGGGCGAGGTGGTCCCTGAGGTATGAGGGGTCGAGACCATGAAGGGCTTTGTAAATCAATGCCAACACCATGAACCTGGCTCGGCACGCTATCGGCAACCAGTGCAGAGTCCGAAGCACAGGTGTTATGTGCTACCGACGACCCATCCCTGAAAGGAGACAAGCCGCCACATTCTGCACTAGCTGCAGCCTCCGAACCAGGCACAAGGGAAGCCCCACGTAGAGCGTGTTGCAGTAGTCCAGCCTCGAGGTGACGAAGGCATGGATGAGGGAGGCCAGATCTGGGCAGGAGATGAACTGACGCAGCCTCCGCACCAGATGCAACTGGCGAAAGGCAGCCTTTGCGACTGCCTCTGCCTGTCACTCCAGGCAGAGATCCGTGTCCAGCACCATCCCCAGACTCCGGACCTGTTGAGCCATGGGAGGGCGAACCCCCCCCAATAAGGGGGACCGACACCTCCCTCGCTCTCCCCACCAACATCACCTCCGTCTTATCGGGATTGAGCTTCAGTCTGCTCTGCCACATCCATTCCGCCACGGCCTCCAAACACTGGGATAACACCGAGATAGCAGGGTCTGGGTCCGTTGAAAAAGATATATTAGCAGGAGACTTGAAGGAAACCTGGCTACACAGCTCCTAGCTGGTGGAGCTACAGGTATCCCAGGTAGGTTAGTGATATATGTCCAGGGGCCTGCTGCCTGCAGGTGCTCTGGGGGAGACTGTACAGAGACTGCATTATATATTGGTGGAGGCACTGTGAAATAAAGCACTGAGATAAAGCAACTTGCGTGGTGTGCTTCCACACCTAGTGTTGGACAGCATCATGGATCCTGTTCCTGCGGGGAACAAAGGGAAAGGCTTGTGACAAACCCCATTTAGGCCACTGTGTAAGAACTCTAGGACTTTGTGGACTTCAGTCCACAGCTGAAACCCGTGACTTGTGACCAAAAAATACCATTGTATCTGCTACAGTAAATTCTTGTTGTGAAGGGTTTGTGCAATGCAGTTAGGAGAGACAGATACTAATTTGGAGCTCCACAGACTAGAAGGTCTCTCTAGTCCCATACCCCTGCCTTGAAAAAGCTCATTAGAATCTGCATCCATGCTAGCCTGCAGTGGGGAACGCCCATGAGTGAGTACTTCTGGTTAGGGAAAGTCTGGAAAAACAGAGATATTGATCATATTCTCCTAGGTTACTACTGCACCTTGAGCTAAACAAATATTTTCTTCTGTGACATCAGTAGCAAAAGCTTTTTAATTTGCTATTCAACATGGTCTGCGCTAGTTTTGATGGGCTGTTAAACATGGATACATGGTGACAGAAATGATAAAGACAAATTACGCTTCTCTTCCTTCCCCCTTTATGAAAGCCAAGGAAGCTATTAGCAATTTGAATGGAAGGGTTATTTGAGTGGTGTTTAGCTAATTGGTATTATATATGAACTCTTTATTGTGACTTTGATGTAGCCAGACTATTTTAGACCTCACTTAGAACATGATGAAAGTAAGGTTAGAGATATAAAACTGAAACCTCTGAAGGCTGTTCTCTTGGATCAAAGACTGCATCTGAAAATAATATGCTGGGGTTCGGATAATTTACCATCTCGAAGGAACAAATTTCTGTGCAACCACAGGCTACATTACAGCTGATTATTTTGTAATGTTGTCATGTAACCAGGTAGGATACAGTTCTGAACTTTTTAATTTCCTTATTCTGTCTAATTTTGCAATTTTATGGATATCATAGTACAGCAGAAGTATATAGCAGTGTGTCATTTAAGTAGGTCACTATTCATATTATTCAGTTCAACATAAATACAGTTATTAGGTTTCATGTATTTTTCCACTGGCCATTTTTTCTTAGCAGAAGCAGCAACAAAATATTATACTTTAACCGCCCTCCCATGCGAGCAACAAGCATCAATATCTACTTCCTTTTTAATAAACGTAAGAAGTAGAGAGATACTGAACACACATTAAATGAAGATAAAACTAAATGTCATAGAAAAACTGAACAATGTTCCAGTTTCCTGTTCCTGACAGTGTCCAATTTCAGATGCCTCATAGATAGGAACAGTCAGAACCTCCCCATAAAGCACCTAATTGTGCAGAGCTATATTATAGAAGAAATTATTTCTTCATCCTAGCAGGTGATTAGCTTATGCCGTGAAACAAGATGATTGATGTGCCCTGTAATTTTATTCTTGTTAATATAGAAGCAGATGGTATTAATATCAATGACTGATCCTATTTGGAATAAAGTTCTATATTTCAGTATCTTGTAACATGAAGTTCCACAGGTTATGTATTTGCTCTAAATCAAAATATTTCTTTATCCATTTAAAATGTGTTGCTTTAATTTTAAGTGAGGGAAGTCCTGTCCTTGCAAGGACAAGGTAGGTAACAGTGCCTACCTTGTCTGCATTATACTATTCAATTTAGTATATTTTACGTTTTTATCCTATTATTCAGATTTTTTCCAAACAAAAGTTCTATAGTATTTTAAATCAGTTAATGAATGGAAACCCTCATTTTTCTAGTTATATCTGTTGATTTTTTCTGGAATGTCTTTCTTACAAAAAAAATATTTTGGAGAAGTAATGGATCCAGGTAAGTTGGAGCTGTGTGTGAAGGAGGAATTTTTCAGACAGTCTGACAGAAGGGTTTCATCCCTCCCCATAGAGCAGAAGGCAGAATACAAAACAGATAGTCTCTGCCTGTAGGAGGAGCATACCCTACCACATGACCCCAGGCTGTGACTGTCAAAGCTAAATAGCTAACCATAAGCATATGCAATAATTACTGACATGTATAAAAAATCTAGGGATACTCAGATAGTGGCACTCAAAAAGGACAGACAAATATCTAAATCAACATCTACCTTCTAAAGCCGTATTGAAAAGGGCCCTTCCTTCCCAACACTTAGAATGCTTAGAAATCCAATCAGGACAGGGCAGATTGCCTAGCTGGAGATATACTAGAAAGGAAATTCATAGGTAGAAGTCAAAATTTCCTCTCTTTGTCTCACCAGCAGACAGTCTGACTGAAGAGATGCCTCCGAGCAGTACGGAGGGAAAGTTTCCCAAAAGCCAGAAGGCTAAGCAAGAGTGCCTGCCCTCTGGGATGCCATGCTCTACAGTAGTTGAAGAATCATATGTAACACCTTCTAACCAAAGATCTCATCTGGTTTATATGGAGATAGGTCAACTCTGTAGAGTTGGATAAACAATACACAGGAAACCATGTAGTTGACCTACAGATCTCCTTATGGGAGCCCTGCCTCCTAGAATTAGGCTAGTAGTAGTCCCTGCCTTAGTGAATGCATTTAAATTGTCCTGTCATGATGGCTGGAGACTCTTAAAGTTTCAATTATGCATGCTCGTTACTGTCTATCAAGAGACACTATTGATCGACCTCTTTTCCTAGGCCCATTTGCCATAAAACAAGCAGAATGCATCCTATAAGACCATGTGCTATTTGGATAAATTTGGGGGTGCTCCATGCAACAAATTTGTGTCATTCCATCTCCCTGAAATGCTATGTAATTAGGCAGAAGGACTGAAGAACCAGCTCTTGATCCCTGTGGAATGAAAAAATTACATTTAACAGAAGAACTGGGTCAGTGTGTAGGACTACCTTGTCTGTGAAAAGTGCACTTCGCAATATGCAAAGACACTTCTCCCATCTCCCACACTCTCCAGATGATCTTCTGACGACCCTGAAGACTGCTCTGAAAGCCAAGAAATATGGAGAGTTGTGTTCCCAAGCAACAGATGTTTGGAATGAAGCCTGAAAGAGAAGAACCCCATCTTTTGAAAGTGCTGGGTTTGAAGTCCTTATCTGAGCACATTTTGTAGAGGTGGATTACCACAAACATCTCCTGATACAGCATCTATCCTCCTACCTAGCACCTCAAGACTACTTTGTGTTGTACTGTAGAACCTGTTGTTGGAAGCTTCCTTCAAGGAAATTAAGTCTCTGTATCACCTTTCTTAACCGACTAACCCAGCAAACTTCGTTGGGACCTTCCCACCACCAGACTGAGAGCCTTAGCTCTACTAGACTCAAATGAGACACTGGGTCCTGGAACAGAAGTTCCTCCTCCAGGTGGGAGACATAGCGCAGTTCCTGTTTTAGGCTGGAGAACCACTGTCTTGGAACCCATTAAGAAACAACAGGAATCACAAGTGTCTTTTACCTTATCCTTTGTCAAATGCATGAAGAATGAAGAAAGGAAGGAAAGGTGTAGGGATGGGCGAACGCGGTTCAGAAGTTCGGAGTTCAGGCCGAACTCGACCAGTTCAGTCGACTGAACCTAACTTCCAAACCGAACTCAATTTTTGAACCAAACTGAATTTCTGAACTCGGCTCTGTTCGCCCATCCCTAAAAGATAATATTCCATTTATTTCAATGGGGTCTGAATTTCCGAACTTTGTTTGGAAGTTCGGAGTTCGGACCGAACTCGAATAGTTCGGTCGACAGAACCAAACTTCCGAACTGAACCGAATTACCGAACTGAACCGAATTTCCGAACTCGGTTCTGTTCACCCATCTCTAGAAGGGTGAATAGAAGTCCCTCTGTCTAGGGCTGAAGCAGCAACTCTTTTTCCCGCTCTGCTATTTCATTCTGCCATTTTGGAATTGCCCGTGACTTTCTGCAGCTTTTCCGTCGGCATTCTGCCAATTTTGAAACTGTCAGAACAATCTCAGAAACTATTTGAACAAACATTGTTCCACTACTTCGCAGTGCTGGTGGAAATTGCCTAAGATTGAAACTGTTGGAACAAATACTGTTCCGCTATTTTCGCAGCCAGTTGAAGTAGCGGAATGAAAGTAGCAGAAAAGCGGAAGTAGCGGAATGAAAGTAGTGGAATGACGATCTCTATCGCACTGTGCTGCTCATTGCGGAAGAGCTTTTTCCATTGTAAAAAGCCACCGCTGCAGCTTGCTCTTTCAGCCCTACCTCTGGCTCCTGGTAAGACAAGGTACACACATCATCCATTCTTGGATCTTATCTTGTTGTTAGATACCTATCAAATTTCCACATGACGGGACACAGAAACAAAGGAGAAACAGGTAAACTACTATGAGCTCTAGCTACTGCTAGTTAATATGATAGAGAAGTTCTGCCAGGGATCATTGTCTCTTTACCCTTACCTTGTGACTTTAAAAAAATTGCATGCGCCAGGTCTTGGGGTACATATGGACCTCTATGGGAAAACCCATTATAGGTGGGATCTATTTTATCCCCAAAACATAGTCTGTTTCCCAAAACCTTAAAACTAAGCCCTGGGAGCACACACACACACAAACACAGAGAGAAACACACAAAAGAGTCTGTTTTAAGGGGATTGTTTTCACTCAAGGTAAAATTCTCTCCTGCAAATTACTGGCTGTGGCTTATAGTCAAGATTTACTAAGGACAGTGGAGTACACTCAGCACCTTCACAGCACCTTTATAGCCTGCGATTTGCATTTCTTTTGTTGTTGCCTAGGATGCTTCAGGGCTTGTTTGCATTTCTTTGTTTGCCTAGGATTCTTGTCTCCACAAACTGACCCCAGAAAGGAAACTAAAACCTAGGCTGAAGAAATGAAACCTAACATTACCTGAGGAAATGAGAAATGAAACAGAAAAGGTTTGTGTAAAACCAAATAGGAAAACTCCATTGACACCTTGTGTGCATTTTCACCCTGGCACTTTTTTTGTCATTGGAGACAAACGTTAACAGATATCTGGTTAAAATTTGAGTATGTTATGTCCAGAGGTACCAGTGACAATGTGCTGCAAGCTCAAAGTTGTAGACCCAATACTTAGCATATTTTCATATATTTTTTTCAAACATGATACAAAGGCACAAGATAATAGCAGTGAAGCAGTTAATTTTCATTGCTGCTGCCAGTCTGAAGTGGCCTTCAGTTCCATGTCCCCTTGCTATCTGAATGGTCCTTGAAAACTGTTTATTTTGGTTTATTTTAAGCTGGGATTCATTTGACCCCTATTGAAATGCATTGACTGGAGTCCATTGGACCCCAATAGGAAAACTCTTTGGAAACCTGGGGTCCATTTGAAAAATGGCACTTTTTTGGTCATAGGAGACAAACGGCAAGAGGTATCAGGCTGAAATTTTAGTATGTTATGTCCAGGGATGCAGGTGACAATGTCTTAAAAGCTCAAACTTGAAGAGCTACTAATTAACATATTTTAATGTTTTTGGTGCTTGGTGGGGTCGGTCTGACCCCAAGATCACAGGTTCATGAAGGCAGTGACTCCTCTGTACTTGCTGGCATCTGTAATGAGCATCTCTTGCTTCAGATCCCCCATTGGTACACTTTATGGGAAGATTTTCCGGTAAAACTATTGTGAAAGAGAGACAATATGACAGGCAAAAGATGAGGGGTCCAAAAACTCTGGCCAGGGCCATCAGATTCCTCAACCTAGACTGAACATGTTCCCAGATAAGCAATCTGAGGTTCATCTGTTGTTCTGTTGACAGGAACGTTCTGTCTGCTGTTGAGTTTATGGCCACCATGAGGGAAACCACAGGCTATGACAACACAATGGAGGTCTGCTGAGGAGGTTTCATTGATATCTGCTGTTACTTCCTGGTAACTTGCCATTCTCCCATTTCACCACAAAGTTGAGGGACCACAGGTGGTGTATCATGACTTGGAGACCCTTTCTCCCCTGTGACCCTGAAGAAGAGTGAATCAGGATGTCACTCAAGTAGAGATACAAAATATAGAGCTGAAATGAGAAGAATTTTAAGGTTCTCATGAGAAATCATGAGAGTATGAGAGCTGGAAGCAAGATCAAGACAAGATCTTGGCCTTGGTACAAATTCTCGGATTTCTTGGTTTTTAAAAAAATCACTTCACTTGCACAAAATGGCCAGCGGGCCATTTTTGCGTATGTGCATCCCCTTTACAAAATAGCAGCAGCAGCTTCACTGCCATTTTGGAAAAGGGCAGTTTGTCTGCACATGCTCAGTGGCAATTATGTATATGCACAGATCGGCTGCCATATCCAAAATGGTGGTGTCACTGCTGCCATCACTTTTGAAAAGGGCTGAGCAAGTGAAGAGCGGCCCAGTGGCCAATGTGTGTATGTGCTGTGATTTTTATTTTATTTTTAAAATTTCATTCCCATCAAGAATTAATCCAAGATGCTGCTGGTTCTCAGATCATTCTCAAACAAACCGAGAACCGGCTTTCTAAGTGAGAATGGGGGAAAAAAAGAAAACAAACTTTCAGCCCTAGTACACTGTGTCCCCAGCTCCTGCAGGTGGACAGCCTTGTCTACTTATAACCTTCATAAAGACGCTGGGGGAAAGTTGAACTCCCCAGGAAGAGAGCTGTAATTGTTTGTCATCAGAAAATTCCCCGGGGAAATGAAGCCAATACTATAACAGAGAATCTCCATGTGAAACTCCCACTTGATCAGATATATCTCAGGTGGGCAAAGATGTCTTGGAACCAACTTTATGGGTCTTATACCTCAAAAATGGCAAACAGAGGGGCAGACGTTGGTGTGTTAGCTGATTACATCATCTGGGTAAGGAGAAGAGGTTTTCTGGGCCTCCTTTTGAATTCTGTCAGGATATAGACATCTTCTGCTCTGTCCTATTCATGGAAGGGTGGGCACCACATCCTACCAGGGACTGGTTTATTTATGACTTTGTGTTAGGTTGGATCTTCAATGAGGGCTGCTGGTGTTTACACCTCTCTGCTGTTGTCCTCTTGGACTCAAGTCCACCTTATATCTTGTCATCATTGACTCTCGTTTTGGTTTCAAAAATCCCTTGTGCAAAAAGGACCCACTGGAGTCTGAAGTCAGTAGAATAATGTGCAGAGATTGTGTCCTTGTCTCCAGCACAGTGGAGTGCCTTTTCCTATAATGTCCCCAAACAACTTGCAGCCTGATGTAAAGGCTTCAGGTTCTACCAAGACCTGAACACAGACCACAGGAGTCTGAGTTCAGAGTGCTAATCCTGAGAACTCAGTTGCTTGCAGACCTGTTTTCAAAGGGAATAGCCACATAAGACCTTTTGGATATCTCATTGGCAGCCAAGACCCCAGCCTTCAGTTGAAACACATTGAGGATTGGGCGAGCCCTAAACTGGGGATAGATGGCAAATTGTCAGACAAAATAAGCAAACCCCTAGAAAAGCTGGACAGTACTGCTGAAGCACAGAGAGCAAGTGGGGAGGTCTCAAACTTTTCAGAGAACAATGTATATTATTGTTGCTCACCCCACTTCCCCGAGTGGTGGAAAGTTCCAGGGGCAGCCTTGGTGGATTGGTGTCCCTTCGGCGGAGTGAGAAACTGGAGACTTACGGTGTGGTATAAAAGTCCATTTATTTACAGATGTAAAAGTTGGGAAGAATGGCGGGGACCAGCTTCCACTCCAAATAAAAGCTTTCCCATCCAGTACTCAACACTGCCTAGCCTGTACTTAGCCCCACCTGGCCAGAACCATAGTTATAAGACAAGAAGCTGGCAGTCGAGCTTAGGTGTGGCTGATAGCCCTTTACAATGAGTTACATTCCATGGGAATGAATGCCAACAGGGAGTTATATTCCCAAGGGTTCCCTGGGTCCATAACACCATCGTGTGTTACTGGTCTTTTAAATCTATCTCTCTGTCCATTTGGAAGTACAAGGCACTTGCAAGGACTGCATCCCTGAATCTACCACGGGGAAGATGATTGGCCTTTTCTTAAAGACATAAGCTAGCTCTCCTCTAAGAAAAGCCATAGACTCTGTGCCCTAACTCCCTGCAAGGCAAGATGTGCCCCTCCCACAGGCAGAGGATGTCAAATAAGTTTTGGATGCTATCTCCTGCTCCATGAGGGGAGGCAAATCCCTTCAGTTAGACTGCCCACCTGGAAGAAGTGAAAACACAGGAATATTTGTTGGACACAACCTGGCTCACAATATTAGCACAATTAATTCACACAATTAATTTCTGGTTCTCAAATTAAACATAATAACCCCTTCAGAGACTGGGGATCCCATTCAGAATGACATGTTGTGCATATGTTGGTGTTTTTTAGTTTATTCATGGCCCTCATGAATGGGTACCCATGTAGAGGCCCAATCGGAATCACCGCAGGCTGAGGTTCCCTGTATGTGAAGCCCCATCACCCAGTATTTTAAACCAGTGCTTATTACATCCATAGGGTGTAAAGAGACAGACAGCAGCTCTACTTTTGCCTGCACCAGCCCACTTCACTCCTGGGTTGACCTGTGCATTTGAAGAGCAGCCACTAGATGTGCAAAGAGGAGCAGGCTATGGCTGCTCAGGGGCAGTAATGCAGCCAGCACTCCAGAAGATCCCAAAGCATGTCTCACCAACGAGACCTGACCAAACCCAGTCCTCAGGCAAACACAGAACCCCGATCCATCTAAATGGGTCCGTGTGCCCCAGTCAAACATATTCCCATTGTAATCCTAGATGCTGGTGGACCCAATGGCCAGAGTCCTGAGTGAAAGAAACCATCTTGGCTCCTTGCCCCCTTAGAGGAACGCACACAAATCTAAACATGTGTTCTTGGTCACACATGGGAACCCTGTACCGAGAACAGAGGCCAGTGTCAGCAAAAATCCTGAGGGGTGGAGGAGCAGCAGCATCTCCCAGCTCCTAACCTGAACTACCCATTCTCCAGGCCTTTCAGCCGTGCCTTTTAACCCTCCCGTCCCCTTTCCCCTGTTTGTTATTGCTGCTTAATTGGACATGAACTTTGTGTGTGTGTGTGTGTGTGTGTGTGTGTAATGGGATTGGGGTTCTCCTCTGCCCCTCTACAGACTGGCCATGACATAGGCCACTATCAGACATCTCCCCCCGCCCCCGCACATATTCTGGCTGAAGGGGGGAATGCGCAACCAGAATATGCATGGGGATTCGGCCAGACTGAAAGTCCCCCCCCCCCCCGCTGCATGCGGCTTTGCCCACCCAGTGAGTTCATTGGCTAGGGTGATATTTGAACCCTAGTCTCCCAGGTCTAGCACCTTATCCACTATTGGCACTCACCCCTCTTAGCTCCAAGCGGTGAGGGGTGGGTGGGTTTGTCCCGCTCCTGTTTGAGGAGTGAGCAAAGCAGGCTGCACTCGGGGGAAGATCGGGTTGTGAAGCGCAGCCCAGGAGTTGCTATGGCAACAGTAGCCGGGCTGCACAGCAAAGAGAGGCTTGGGAGATTTTGGGCCAGTTGTAACTGACCAGTTGGAAGGCTCCGCAGTCGGAGCTGATCCAGGCATTGGCAGTAATACGGCCTTCTTGTAGTAACTGTGCCGGTGTCACGGGCCTGGCTTAGGAAAGGAGCTGGTGCAGTGTTGGGGAGCTGGGTTGGAGCCAGGTGGGAGTGATGAGAGACTATGCAGTCAGTTTCTCCTTGAAGGAGCTGCTGAGCAGACGGGGATCCTGGAACAGCAACGAGAGGTCAGTTGGTTTGGGGGGTGCTCTTGAGGCTCGGTAGGGAGCACGAAAGGGGGCCATAAGTGCCCTCCCTTAGACTGTGTGGAGAGGAGTAAAGGTGGAGGCTGTTTTTAGGGGCACAAGGTATAGAAGCGTTTTGCCCCTCCCCCCTTTTTTGTCATTTGTGCTCCCAGTAGGTGGAATGTGGGAGATGGTTAACAAGGGTAGGAAAGGGGCTGGAAAGGCCCCAGGCAAAGGGCTGGGAAAAGGCCCGTGAAAGGGCTCTGTAAAAGGTAAAGGCTCAGCACCTAGACCTGGTGGTAGTGAAAGGGCCAGGGGGAGCCAGCAGCTCCTGTACAAGACGAGGATGGCAGTAGGGCTTTCCTGCTTTCTCTTCAAAGGCAGTTTTGTGTGTGTGTGAAGAATGTATGCAAAACATGGCGTCTTTAGTGGGCCAAAGCAGGGCAGAGGGCCCACATGCGGGGCAGTACTCACACTGCCTGGAGGTATTGAAGCTGGGGCTCCACCTGAGCCGCCACAGGGTGGTGCTGTGCAGCGGCCTAGCTGCAATTGTGAGGAGAACAGAAATGAGCGGGAAACCAAGGACGAGGCTCTGGAATGGGATGCTAAGGCTGTTGGGAATGACCACAGGGAAAAGGGGGGGTGTCGGGGCAGGCGAGGTGCACCATTATCTCATTGCAGTGGAGATGAGCCAGAGTAATGGCACCCAAGATTGATGGAGAATAGTGAGATAGCCCAGGGAGGAGATCTGGAGCAGGCTTTTGACTTGGCAGAACACATGGCAGCATTGGAGAAGATGATGAGGGAGCTTGCAGCGAGAATCCATTCAAGCCATACTATGATCCTGGCCACCCAGCAGTCGCATGCAGCGGAAGAGACATCTAGGGACCCAGCAGCAGAGGTCCAAATGGCTGCACGAGCAGGTACGTTTGCCAGTGGGGCAGGATTTCAGTGTGGATGCTTCGCAAGCGGGTTCCAAGGCAGGAGCACCAGGTGCCAGCAATGAATATGGGTGGTGCTTGTGTGCCAAGGTTAGGATGAGCTGGCAGATGGGTGCCCTTGCTGGAGCAAGGAGAGGTTACCACGTGCTTGTTGCATGGGCAGGCGCATAAATCTCAGGTGTCCGGTCAGCAGCAGCCCCACACTGAGCACGAAAAGGGTGTGACAGGGCAGGTATGGAAGGGAGCGCAGAGTGAATCAAAATGCACAGCATGCTCAGCATGTGTGGTGTGCTCAGCTGAAAACTAGGGATGGGTGAACAGATCGCGGTTCGGGTTCGTCCATTCGGTTCGGCTGCATTCGTTTCGTCTGTTCGGTTCGCCCGTTCGGTTCGGCTGCATTCAGCTTGTTGGTTCGGATGTTCAGCCGTTTGGTGGTTCGGGTCAAATGTTGAGTTGGGATTCATATTTGGTTCGGTCGGGATCGGTTCGGTCTTTAGTTTGGTGCATTCGGGAACTGAAAATGACATTTGGCTTATGAAATAAAAGGAAAAAACTAAAAAACATATTTCTGGCTATAAATTTTTTGTTTCTTATTACCTTTTGATGATATTTAGGGAGATTGTACCCCCAATGGAGAAGACCGAGTGTACCAAATTTTGGAATGATTAGATAAAGGAAACCGATTTCAGAAAAAATTGAATGTTGTGGTTTTAGGAAAAGCTCCATACACATTCATGGCTACAACTTCTTTATCTTGCATCCAATGTTCATGAAACTTGTGCATATTACATCCCTCCATATGCTTAATATTTCTGCCAATTTTAGGAAAGAGTGGATAAAGGGTCCCAAGGGTATAAGACATTAACCTGAAAATACATTTCCAGCTGTTACATTTTGATATTCCATTCTGTTTACAGGATATTTGACAAGAATGTATCAAATACCTTTCCTGCCATTTCAGCAAATGTACAGGAGATTTTGATAAAGGGACCCAATTATATAAGCAATTGATGTTGTCCCTGTGAAGATCATTATTCAGATGAATATCAGCATATTCAGTGCCAGTCAGAGGCAGGCACCCTGCATGGCAGGGGGAGAGAGACTGTAGGAGGAAGGATGTGGAGCAACCCCAAAGACTGACAGACACATTCAATGGCCAAACACATTACTGCAAGCTTCTAGCTTTACAGGACCAATTGGTAGTGGTTTCGAGGTGGGCATAGGGGGCGGCCCTGTGGCGGGCATAAGCAACATAACTGGGACTTCTGAGATAGCATCCCAGCAGTCAGGAGACATAGTTTAAACACATCCAGGCTGGCCAACTATCAATCACATCCTGCAGCACTGAGACAGAGGACATAAGAGAATTTCTATTGACTCTTTCCTAAACAGATGCTTCTGACTTCCCAGAAACAAGTGGGGGAGATATGTTGGGATGGTCCCAGCACAGAATGAGGATATTTGGTTGACATTTCTGTTGGCCAATTTGCATCACAAACCGATCTTATACCACAGTGACATAAGAGAATCCCAGGCATAGGCCCCTTCTCTACATATGTTGTACAGGCATATAAAATTGGGACCCTTTATAATATCTTTCTGATATTTGGCAGAGATGATCATGAAAGTGAAATATATAGTCCTGCCAAATTTCATGTACACTGGTTGGACTACAAAGATGTTATAGTCAGACATACATTTGTATGTTAATTGCTTATACCACCAAGACCTTTTTTCCAATCCTTCTGAAACTTGGCAAAGATAGTTAATATGAGAAGGGGTATAAACTGAACATTAGATGTGAGGCAAAGAAGTTACAGCTAAGAATGTATATGTAGAATATTGCAAAATAAAATAATTCAACTGCTTCTAAAATCGGATCCCTTTATCCAATTGTTTTGAAATTTGGTGCACATAATGAGTTATATTGAAGGTAGAGGCACCCCAAATTTCAGCCACATAGTTAAAAAACAAAAAAGTTACAGCCGATAATGTGTTTTCCATTGAAACCAATGGAAATTCAATTCCGAACTCACCGAACGCATCCGAACCGAACGTTCGAATTCGAGTTCAGTTAGAATGTTCGGTTCGGTTGACCGAACTATTTGAGTTCGGTCCGAACTCCGAACTTCTGAATTCGAGTTCGGTTCGAACGTTTGGTTCGGTCGACCGAACTATTCAAGTTCGGTCCGAACTCCGAACTTCCGAACCGCGTTCGCCCATCCCTACTGAAAAGGTTAAGGAGCTACCCCCGTTGGGGGTTGGGATACCGAAGTCTCAGCACCAATTGGTGCGCATCTTTTGCAGTCAACCAGGGAGAAGATTAGGAAAGGGGAATATGTGGATCTGTTTGCGCTTTTGTTCAGTGATCCCATCCCGGATCCAATGATAAAGAAGTAGTAAAGGATAAGGAGTGCTTCAAACGGCTAAAAGCAGATCACAATTGGTCAAACTGGACTGCTGCTTATTCCATATATATGGGAGTAGTGATGCAGGCGTATCCAGAAAGGGCAGTTGAGTTGGTAAAATATCAAGAGATTGTGTGTAGGGTATACGAGACTGAAAAGCAGGGGGCATGGCTCATCTATGATGAGGGATTTCATCACAGAGCAGCCATCACACCGGGTATTAGATGGGACATGCATGCAAACGATATTTGGTTGGAGGCCATGAGCTCCACAGCCAATGCAAGTCAGCCCGATAGCGGCCATGTGCTTGTTAGGGGAGGTACAGCGCATGCCAATGACAGTCGTTTTCATGAATGGTGAGCGGGCACTAGTGGGGCTGGTCCATGTTGGGAGTTTAGCCAGTCAGGGACGTGTAGCAGGTCTCCATGCAGGTTTTGTCACGTATGCGTGCTGTGCAGCATGCATCATGCAACTGCCAACTGTAACAGACTTAAAGTTTTCAGAAAGTTTTGGCAGCAAAAAGGAGGACAGGGTACATTGCCCTGTGGCCCGCAGGGAGGCGCTGCTGGAAAGAGCACCAACTCCGGTTAACCCTGATGCGCTGGAAGCGGCGCTCAGAGATTATCCTGACAAGGAAGTGTTTGGTTACATACTGAGGGGGTTTAGGGAAGGATTTAGGATACAGGCAGTAGGTTTCATTCCATTAGCGGCAAAAAGAAATTTAAAATCAATGGTAGGTATGGAGCGCATTGTGACAGCTAAACTGGAAAGAGAAAAGGTTGAAGGGAGGATCGCAGGGCCCTTTGAGTCCACTTCGTTGCCTGACCTGCATATATCCTCACTGGGTGTGGTTCCAAAGAAGGCACCTGGGGCATATCACCTTAGTCATCATCTCTCATATCCTAGGGGAGCTTCGGTGAATGTTGCCAAATCCCATGAGTTTTGCATGGTGTAGTATTCCTCATTTGATACAGCTGTGGAGATGGTGTGTAAGTGTGGAGTGGGAGCACTCCTGGCAAAATGCATTATCGGATCGGCTTTTAGGCTCTAGCCTGTGCATCCTGACAATTTTAAGTTCTTGGGTTTCACATTTGGGGAAAAGTTTTATTTCGATAAGACAATGCAAGGCAAAGACCAATGGTTACGTCAAATAAAATATTTGATTTGATTTGATTTGATAAGGCAATGCTCATGGGCTGCTCCATTTTGTGTGCAGCCTTTTAGAAATTTAGTTCTGTTTTGGACTGGCTGGTCAGGGAACAATAGGGATTACAGCAAGTCCTCCATTATGGATGATTATTTGTTCATGGGGGCGCAAGGCTCTGACAAATGTGGGCGGTTGCTGCTATTGTTTCAAGACTTGGCAAAAGAATTGGGCGTATCACTGGCACCTGAGAAAACTGAAGGGCTAGTGACATCGTTATTATTCTTGGGCATTCAACTGGACACGGTTAACTCACTGTCACGTTTGCCTGAGGAGAAATTAGCAGAATTAAGGGAAGGGATTGATAAGTGTTTAGAAGCAAGGAAGGTTACGGTTTGGCAGTTTTAGTTGTTGCTTGGCAGCCTTAATTTCGCCTGTAAGGTAATCATGCCAGGGAGAGCCTTTTTATCAAGGCTTTACGCAAGGGTGGCCAGTAATTTGCCTCCACACTATCACATTAGGTTAACACAGGACATGAAGGCAGACTTGTGTACGTGGGCGGAATTTTTAAACAAGTTTAATGGCGTCAGTTTTTGGAGACAGGATTTATTGTTGGAAACCGACATACAGGTGCAGTCTGACGCAGCTGACTCCCTTGGTTTTGGATTATATTTAAGAGGAAGGTGGTGTGCTGAGACATGGTCCGATTCATGAGTGCAGTTGGGGCTGACAAGTGATTTGATGCTGCTAGAGCTATTCCCGATAGTAGTGACGGTTCACCTTTGGGCAGGCAAGTTTGAGAACAGGACCATTCGTTTTTGGTGCGATAACATGGTTGCAGTCTATGTTGTCTATTCATTGTTATCAAAGAATGTTCGGGTCATGGGATTGGTGTGGGTGTTTGTATTAAAATGTCTGGAGCATAACATCCTTTTCTTAGCTAGACACGTGCCGGGTGTTGATAACGGCATTGCAGATGCCCTCTCTCGATTCCAAATGGATCGGTTCCGTCTATTGGCCCCAAGGGCATGTGAGGCACCAGAGACCATCCCAAAGGAACTGTGGAAACTTGGATGCTAGACCTTTTAAGGGATGTATGGGGATCTGTGGCAAGGAGAACATGGGTAGCATATGAGAGAGCTTTTAGGGAGTTTCAGAAGTTTACAGCAAAGTAAGGGCTGGGTTTTAACTTTTCCTTTCATGGAGGTGCAGCTAATTCATTTTGGGTTGCAGTTGCATAATAAGAGTCTGTCGCCTGGCACCATTGCAGGTAAGTTTTCAGCGCTTGCATTCATGAGTGGTGTAGCCAGGATTCCAATGGAGTCGTAAGGTTTTTATGTTAAGCGTATGCTTGAATGTTGGCATAGAGAAGCAGTTAGAGCAGTAGATGAAAGGGAATCTGTGACAATCAAAATTTTGTCTTTGATTTGTCGGATGTTACCTAAAGTTTGTTTTAATGGGACAGAGGTTATTCTATTTAGAGGTGCATTTATAATAGCTTTTTGGGGTGCATTTAGAGTTAGTACTGGAATCTAGGAAGGTAGGGTCTGGATGGGAATTAAAGGTAGGAGATGTGTTTCTTGAGCATGATAAGGTTAGGATAATTTTAAGGAGATCAAAAACTGATCAGAGTGGTCGTGGTCAAACAATGTTGTTGCATGGCCTCACAGGGAGTGATATCTGTCCAGTGGGGGCCATGCAGAATTATCTACGGTGCCAGAATGTAGGTGTCAGATCATTTTTTTGACACAATGGGGGTAGGCCTCTAACTCGATATCAGTTTATGGCAGTGTTTAAAAGCACTGCCAACTGGGGAAATGTCATAAAAAAGGTATAGTTCTCATTCATTAAGAATTGGGGCAGCCAGCATTGTTGCGGTTGAAGGTATCTCTGAGGGTGACATAAAAGCACTGGGGAGGTGGAGGTCGGGATCATATAAGTTATATGTTCGTCCTGTGGTTTAAGTTAGGTAGGCATGGGGTGATTTTTAATTTTTAATTTGTTTTTGTTATAGGGCTGCTTACGCAGAAAACAAGAAGGCTGGTATGGATTGTCGGGCACAGCTTCATCCATTGGGCAGAGAAAGCTGTGATGAGAAGAACGGGCTCTCAACTGGGATTAGGGGAGCATGCCAATATAGTTTGGTTAGGAAAACAGGGTATGATCTGGGAACAGCTTCTGCCATCACTGCAAGCTGCCCGTCAGTACCAGCCACCCCATTTTTTAGTATTGCATGTGGGGGAGAATAATCTAACTAGAGTAGCAAGTTTGGAATTAGTTAGTTGGATGATATGTGACCTGTGGGAGGTAAGGAGGTAGTTTCTAGGGGTTATCTGTCAGGGCTCGCCATCGTCGACTTCGCATCCAGCCCCATAGGGGGCGGGGCTGCGACTGGCGTATGTTATGCAACAGCAGGAAGACGTCCTCCGACGCTGCCCCGCTTGCAGGAATGGAGCCAGCAGATCCGACTCCGCAGACAGCTGGCAGCGCAGGGGAGGGGCCCCAGCCTCCACCGCCGAGAGATGATGGGGTGGGGCCCTCCGGCATGTTGCGCCGCTTGGTGCATTTGCACACTCAGAGGGGTGGGGCCAGCACTATTTAGGGAAAGGCCAGTGACACAGTGTTGCCAGTGATCAGCAGCACTGTGAGAAACTGGCCCTTGTGTAGCATTGTGTACTTCTGAGCTTGGTAACTTGTTGAGTGTGGGTACGTGTGGGTGTGAGTGTGTGCATATATGTGTGGTGCATGGCTTGAGTATCTAGAGAGAGGGAGTGGTGAGTGTAGTGTGGGACTGGTGAGGATTGTGCATGTGTTGGGCTGAACCCTACCTTGTGCAGCCGGTTGTAGGAGAGTGTGGTGTTGCAGTTGCACTCCCCTCCCTGCCGCTGTGTATGGGTCCATCCTCCCCTGTGAACCCGGGTCAGAGGGTTCTGAGGGTATCCGTCCCTGTTTCCCTGGGTTCTGTACCCTCCTACCCTTCACTCACCCCAGCACTGCTATCCTCCCCAGTCACTGTGTGGGGTTGTGTGGTGGTGCGGGGAGTTCTGGGTGTATCTGTGTCAAGTGGAGGGGCTCCACTCCGGTCCTTGCTGTCTTCATCCCTGTGAAGATCTGACCTTCTCTCTTCTGGGAACCTTAGGGGTTGTTTTCCCACAACCAATGTGTGGAGCCCCCAGGTGTGTAAGGGGGTGAGCGCGTCTGGGTGCTGTCTGCGGGTCCCCCTGGGCTTGTGGTCCCTTCCTGTGCCCCCCTACCCTAACATTATCATATTATGGACTCAGCTGGTAGAGAGGTAATTTTGGAGGGGGGCTTGTTGCCCAGGTATAATTGACAGAGCAAGGAATAAAATTAATTGAGGAATGTATAGGTGGTTAGTTAGCCAGGGGTGGGGTACCATCGAACACAAAGAGATACGGTTTTTTAGGGATGAGTTGTTCAGGTTAGATGGGGTGCATCTGTCAGATTGCGGAATGGATATTTATCTCAAAGTGTTAACTGGTGCCCTGCGCAAGGCTATTCTTGCTTGAGGGGTGTTTTTTTTATTTGGGGCATTGAACCAGCCATGTAATATATGGTTGTTCATAGTGGTGGGGGTCCAGTTAAGGTTAAGAAAAGTACCGTAGCATGTAATAAGACTAAGTATAGTTATGAGACATCTCCTTATGAGATGGGGGGGGGGGGAGTTGCTCCGGCGCAAGGGTTGGTAAAGGCAAGAGTCAGGGGCTTACCCAGGAATAGGAAATGTCATGAGGCTGATTCGCTCTCAGGCATACCTACACCTTCTCTGATAAGGTAAGGTAGCATAAGTACTCAGGTCATCCAATGGAGCGCTGCGGTCCATGGGTGAATGAGATAGGTAAGAATGGTTAAGATGGCTGGTACCTGGGTGCCATTCCAGGCAGCCATAAATAAGATGTTTAAAGAGTTGGTACTGGACCCTCATAGGGATTAGGAGCAGAATCCCTCCAATGTGTTGATGTGATTTTTAATGTGAATCTGAAATAAAGAGTGTGGCCTTTAAATTCCGCATAGTGTGTCCTTGTCTCATTCCGGATGTGGTGACAAACCACACGGACTCTTCAAACACACCAAAGCTTGATTAAAGGAAGTTTACATGTGTAGATCAGATGAAGTACAAAACAAGATCAATTCAAGAGTGAAAATCAAATAAAAGAATATAAAGATAGTGCAAGACTACATTACTTGTGAAATCCCTAAGCTAAATTCTTACCCTTAACGTGAGTTCATATTTAAATCCATACTTCTTAGCCACTTTGTGGGAGTCTGGGTGCTTGCTTCCTTGCTGACACATTTATTTCTTACTCTATGCATGGCAGAATAGTAACTGCCTCTCTCAAGCTTCTCATCTGGTGGTCTATCATGTATTTTCCATTATCTCCTCATCTCCATTTCAATTGCCTTCCCTTTCTTGTCCCCATCCCCCTAACCTGCTAGACAGGTTCTTGGGATTTACATTTTACTTTTTACTTTTAAACTTATGTTTCTTTACATCAACTTCACATACAATTTCCCCCTTCATTGGATTTGGTGCTCCATTACCATTTCAATGATACCAACCATGTCATAGTTTATATGATTTCCAAGGTTACAATTACATCATTTGATCACATGAAAATCATGTATATTACATGTGTGTTGTTTTCACAAACCCTGTCACAGGATGTCATGGGTTCCCTTGGGCTGGCATTGTGCTGGCATTTATTTATTTATTTATATTTATATGCCTCCCCCCATGCCTACGGCATCTCGGGGCGGCTTCGAACATAGTATAAAAACAATGTTAAACCATAAAACAAAATCTACAATATAATAATTAAAACAAATTTAAAACACCACCCACAAAAATTAACCCACCCCCCACCCTCCCCTCTGAAGGCCTGGGTGAACAACCAAGTCTTACAGATGCGTCGAAAGGCCAACAGGCCCGGGGCCAGGCAAGCCTCCTCTGGGAGGGAGTTCCACAGCCGCGGCCCGGCCATTGTGGAACTCTCCATTGTGGCCCCCTGTCTTACACGCGGGACCTCCAGAAAGGCACCCCCGGTGGACCGAAGGGATCGCTCTGAGGCACGGAGGGCGAGGCGGTCCCCGAGATATGAGGGTCGTGCAGGGCTTTGTAAATCAATACTAACACCTTGAATCTGGCTTGGTATGCTATAGGCAGCCAGTGCAGAGCGCGGAGCACTGGTGTTATGTGCTCACGTCGGCCCATCCCCGTTAGGAGATGGGTCGCCGCATTCTGCACTAGCTGCAGCCTCCGAACCAGAAACAGGGGAAGCCCTACGTAAAGCGTGTTGCAGTAGTCTAGTCTCGAGGTGATGAAGGCATGGACGAGAGTGGCCAGATCGGGCCCGGAGAGGTAAGGTCGAATCCCCTGTACCAGATACAGCTGGCAAAAGGTGACTTTAGCCACCGTCTCCACCTGCAGATCCAGACGGAGGCCCGAATCCAAAACCACCCCCAGACTCTGAACCTGAAGAGTAATAGGCGGGCGAACCCCTCCCCATCAGGGGGGCCAGCACCTCCCCCGCCCTTTCTACCACCATCACCTCCATCTTATCAGGATTGAGCTTCAGTCTGCTCTGCCTCATCCAATCCACCACGTCCTCCAAGCATTGGGAAAGTAATAAGACAGCAGAACCTGGGTCAGTTGAAAATGAGAGGTACAGCTGAATATCATCAACATATTGGTGACATCGCACCCCGAATCCTCTCACAATCTCCCCCAGGGGCTGCATATACACATTGAGCAACAGTGGAGACAGAATGGAACCCTGCAAGTCAAAGCCCGGGGGCTAGAAGTTTCAGTCCCCAGCACCACCCTCTGGCTTCTACCTGAGAGGAATGAGCGGAATCATCCAAAGACAGTCCCGTCCAGACCCCCCAAGTTTCGCAGCCATCTCAACTGCAGCCCGTGGTCCATGGTATCAAAAGCAGCCTAGAGATCTAGCAGGATCACAAAGGTCGAACATCCTGCGTCCATCTCCCGGCGGAGATCATCCACCAAGGCCACCAACGCCGTCTCAGTACCGTAGCCAGGAAGGAACCCAGATTGAAAAGGGTCAAGGAAACCAAAGCTGTCCAAATGCGCCTGGAGCTGCAGTGCCACTGCCCGTTCAATAACCTTCCCTAAAAAGGGAAGATTAGAGAGAGGTCAGTAGCTGGCGAGTGCATCCACATCCAAAGATGTCTTCTTCAGCAGGGGGTGCACCACAGTCTCCTTGAGACTGGGTGACAATCTTCCCTGCTGAAGGGACGAGTTCACTACCCTCGTCAGCACCGTCCCCAAGGTCTCCCTGGAGGCTTTCACCAACCAGGACGGGCACAGATCTAGTTCACAACTAGTGGCTCTGACAGACCCCAGGACATTCATCGCATCAGCCGGCGTCACTTCCTGAAACTCATCTCAGAAAGATCGACCAGATGGTGCCTGCATAACCTCATGCCCGTCGCTTACTGCTTCCAATACGGTGTCAAAGTTACTCTGGATCTGAGCGATCTTGTCTGCAAAGTAGGTGGCAAACTCCTCACAGCAAGCCTGGGACAAGTCCCCATCCAGGCGGAGGGAGGCCAGACTGACCAGCCCCCGTACCACCCG
>QEPC01006382.1:3011264-3021607 GCA_003113815.1 Sphenodon punctatus
GTTCTAGTACTAGCTGAGAGGGTAAATAACTGCTCCTTGTTTATTAGTTCCACCCCACTCATGATTTTATAGACCTCTATCATATCTCCTCTCAGTCGTCTCTTCTCCAAACTGAAGAGCCCCAGCCTACCAAGCCTCTCCTCATACAGGAGCCCTTCCATGCCCTTGATCATTTTTGTTGCTCTTCTCTGTACCTTTCTAGTTCAGCTATGTCATTTTTGAGATGGGGCGACCAGAACTGCACATAATATTTGAGGTGTGGTCGCACCATTGATTTATAGGGCATTACAACATCCTCACTGTTATTCTCTATCCCCTTCTGAATAATTCCTAACGTTCTGTTTGATTTTCTGACTGCTTCTGCACTGTGGATTTCATTGTATTGTCCACAACCACCCCCAGATCATGCCTATATTCCTTTAAGAAAACAGACCAGCACCTTATTTATCTATGGAGCACCCCTCAATTGTGCAGAAAGGTTAATGCTAAGATTAGCAGTTTAAAACACTATTTCAAACCTGGTATTGTCTAGTAGTTATCTGTGTTGAACATCATCTGTCATTTTATTGCTCAATTACATAGTTTGTTAGGGATTTTTTTTTTAGAATTCCTCCCAAATCCTTCATTATCTTTGCAATGTCAGCAAAATCTTGCAGCTCATTCACTAGTCACCTATGTTTAAATATCTTCAATACATGCATCAAATAAAAACAAATCAGCAAGGCACCTGAATGTTAACAATGTTTTATATATATTTGTGCTCATTTCTTCCTGTATAATGATCATGAAAGTAGAACTCAAGAGATATGTGCAATATTACTAATAAAATTAAACCAATAATAAAATTAAACAATATTTTTGAAATTTATATTTTAAAACTGTGATAGGATTTCCATGAAGAATATTATTTCCATGATCATTTTAGGAATAATGTGTATATGATGCAACAATAAGCCTTCCCTGGCTAATGCATATGCATATGCAGGGATTGGGGAGGGGAGGGGGTTGTCAATGCCACCAGTAAAGGGAACGAGGATGCAATTGTTTTGCACGGACACTGGGACATTGATGTCCCAGTTACTGGGGCAGGAAATTCTCAAGGCTGCAGAGTGGAATCTTGTGTGCCCAGAAAGCAGTGCTGTGCAGCAATAAGGGCAGGAAGTGTAGTGTGCATGGTTTGCCTGGGGTTGCTATCATAGCCATCTGGCTCAAGGGATACTTGGCAGTTGCACCACTGCTTACGAGCATGAAGGGATCCCAATCCTTTCTTCAGTGGTAAGAATGGCCTTCATGGGAGTCTGGCTGCAGTCAGAGCGGTTGAGCTGCAGAAGCTTATAGAGGTGTGCAGTGTCAGAGCAGATGGGAAGCTTGAATGTTCTCAGCACTGCATCAAAGGAAGCGCTATGAGAGGACTGGAGAGTGCTAGCTGGCAAATAGAGGGAGGCTTTGAAGCCGGCTCCAGAGGTTTGCAGGGAGTAGAGGGTTCTCGGTCCTTCTACTTCCCTCTTTGTCCCAGGTCCACAGGGGGGAGGAGGGGTCAGTGCAGTAAGGGCAGGCTCCAAGAGTGAGGGGGGGGGGAATTTTGGGAGAGGCCCCATTGTGTCCCGGCCAGTTTTCCTCCTGCAACCACTTGCCCCAGGCTTAACTATAGTGGGTTGGGGGATAGGGTTCTCCCCCACCCCCTCCACCGGTTCCTGTTTGGAGTTAGAAACAGGGGCAGGAAGTGACATTCAGTATTCTGGGCTCTGTTATCTGTTCCTTGGAAAGTTTGCTTTCTCTGTTCTATGACAAGAAGGAGGAGCAATAGGAGAGTGCCTAAGGCCCCTGCAAAGGTTCCCAGGGGTGGGGGAGCAGTAACACACACACCCGGGACTGATTCTTGGGGCTGAGTCCCATTAGTTGTGGGGGAGTCCAGGAGCCCCTCCTCCCCATGTAGGTGCAAATCAGGATGATGCCACTGGCCTATTGCAAGCCCTTCAGGCACACATATATGGATGGGAGGAGATGTTTTGGATGTTTGCGGAGGCAGGGGTAACACCTCCCCAAATTCTTCAAGTCACAGAGGATCAGAGGTCTGTCTCCAAGGCACCCATGGAGTCTCGTGGTGCTCTGAGATGTGGGCAGGGCAGGGGGCAGAAATTGCGCACCCACACCTTCTCATTCCAGGGACAAGGCACAGCCTGGACCCAGTGGTGAAGGAGTTCAGGTGAATATTGATCCTGTCAAAACCTTACTGCATTGAAATAGGGGTGTGCAATTCATTTTTGTTTTTATGAAAACTAATATCCCATTTTAATTTTTGCTATTTCAATAATGAGAAGAAGATATTTCTGAAATTTCAGAATAAAAACAAAAAATTCTGGAATTAAAAAAATGAAACTTTTGGGACATACATTTCAAGCTCTAACGTCCGCAGTGTTTTCTTTCCAGTTTTCATGAGATTTGGTAATATTGTACCCCTCATGAGAAGGATCATCCCTGCCTATTTTCAAAAGGATCGGATAAAGGGTTCTGATTGTAAAAGCATAATGGTTTTGTGATGCCTTTCTAGCTTAACGTCTTTACTTCCCATCTAGCTTTCATGGACATTGGATGGTTTGTTCCCCTAACCCAAGGGATAAGCCTTGTCAGATTTAATAGTAATTGGGTAAAGGGTTCTGATTTCATAGGGAAATTATATTTCATGGTTTGCACACACATTTCCAGCTGTAATGTCTTTGTTTTTAATCGAAATTGGATGAATGTTGGAAAGATTGTACTCACACAAGGAATAATCACTGCCAGATTTCAGAAAGATTGGATCAAAGTTCCCAAATTTATAAGCAAAGGAACATTTGTGATTTTGAAAAAAGTTGTGCAAATATTAGTCTGGAAAATTCTGAGGCAAAAATGAAAATTTCAGGACATAATCAGGGCTACTGGCAGCAAGGCAGGGGGGAAAGGGAAGCATCCCAGCAATCAAGAGGCATGATTTACACATCCAGGCTTCTCAATTGGCATCCCAAACACACCCTTCAGCACTGTGACAGAGGACAAGAGAGAATCCCTTATTGGCTCTTGCATAAGCAGATGCTTCCAACTTTACAGTAACAAGATGGGGGGTTGGGGTGGGCAAACGCAAAATGGGGAAGAATGATTGACATTTCTGCTGGCCAATTGGAATAAAAAACTTAGCTTGAATCAGTGTGACAAACATAAGAGAATCTCTGGTATAGGCTCATTCTCTGAAGATGCTGCCCAGGCTTCCAAGTTGCCAGTACCTAATCACCACAATCAGGGAGGCTTGGAAGTGGGCACTGGAGAGCAAATATATGCTTCTCCCAAGCTGCCTCAGTCTTCAGCCTCACTGCAAGTGCTCATAAAAGCAGAGATATGCACCTATTCTCCCACATGTATGCCCCCCTCCGACTTTCGGTTCGCAATGACTGAAGCCTTTGCCAGTGCCTCTGGCATCTCCTCCCCCTCTGCTCTGACCATCTCCTCCTGTCTTCTTCACCCTCTCTACAGGTGCTTCGAAAAACAGATCTCTGCATCTAGTAAAATCTCCATAATTTAAACAGAGGCAACACCTCCAAGTGATTTAAGGAAATGTGCAACTTCTGTTAAGATGATGAAATATACATTGCTGTCACGAGTCAATTTTATAAGATGGGTTATGTATATATACTAATTGAATTTTAAGTTTGTATACTTATTCTGGGCTTGTTGTTGAGAGAGTATTTGGTGGTGGGCTGGTCCCATTATTTTGCTTTTCTAATTTTACCTTATCAGTTTGTGTATTACTGTTATTTTATCCTTGTTGTAATTGCTTTGGTGTTGTGGACAATGACCAATGGTCACGTCCTTGAAATAAATTTGAAATTTGACATTGCTTATAAAATTTGGACCCTTTAGCCAATCTTTTCGAAACTTGGTAGGGATGTTCCTTTCTGTGAGCAGAAATTTCATCTATATTGGGTGGAAATCAAAGATGTTACAGCTGGAAATGTGTTTGCAAACCATGAAAGCATTAAATTACTTATAAAATCAGGACCCTCTATCTAATCCTTCTGAAATTTTTCAGGGATGATCCCTTCCATGAGGGGTATGAGGAGTCAAGATTGCATCCAAAGTGAATTGAATAAAAAGACATTACAGCTGGAAATGTGTGCACAAACCACAAAATTTAAATTGTTTATCAAATTGAAACCCTGTATACAATCTTTATGAAATTTGGCACAATTGATCCCTTTGGTGAGGGGAACAAGTTGTCCACAATTCCTGCAAAGTGGATGACAAATGAAAAAGTTACAGCCAGAAATCCATTTCGCATTGAAACCAATGGAAAACAAATATGAAACGAAAATGAAAATTCTTAATAATGAAAAAGAATACTAATGAAAAAAGAAAAGAAAAATGAAATGTGTCCCTGGTGCACATCCCTATAAACAACATAGAGAAAGAAATCATGAGGCTGGCCAGCACCATAAGCAGCAGGCAACTCTCGGCTCCATAGCCAACACACCCACACCGAACCCGAGGCCAGGTGAGTTAGATCCTGCACCAGGGGGCAGCAACAGGGGTTAAACATTGGTTCAGCCTATCTGCATGGGAACTGCTTGGCTAACAGGGGATCCAGCATTTAATTAATTAATCAAGTGGGTCAGCTTACTCAGCAGGGGTCTCTGCTTGGCCAGCAAGGAATTCAGCAAGCAATTAGTCAGATGATACCACCTACTCAGCAGGGAGCTCTGCACGGACAACAAGGGATTCAGCATGCAAATGACCAAGTGGGCTAGTTTGCTCAGTGGGGCACTCCGCTCAGCAAAAAAGAGACTCAGCAAGTGCTTAACCCAATGGAACAATCTACCTAGCAGGGAGATTTGCTTGGACAACAGGGGATTCAGCAATCCATTAACCAAGGGATACAAGGGCAGCAGACACTACAGCTATCCTCAATAGGTGTGCCAGAACCAGTTTAAACCGGGGGCACAATTGTTTGTGCAGCAGGACCACAACACGCTGGTATGGTTAGATAAAGTTTGGCACCCTCATGGTTCAGTACGTGAGCACCTGAGCAATTCTAGCCAAGCAGGGGCAACTAGAAGTCGTTTGGGCACCACAACTAACCCTGGGTTAGTATTATCAACTTTATCTGGGGCTGGGGTGAATGTCGTACAATGCAGATCAGCTCCCTTGCCAGCAGCTAGGTCTGAGGCCCCACCTTTCCTAGCAGGATATGCAGAGGTATCAGCCCCTATTGGTCATTTTGAAACATAACATCATGTTTTCATCAAAGCATATTCTAGGCATTGACAATGACATAGCGGACAACCTTTCTTGGTTTAAGATGCAGCATTTCTGGGACCTTGTCTCCCTAGCGAGGAGTATACAGGAGTTCATCCCTGCAGCACTGTGAAGGTTTGTATCATAAAACTGTTCCATGAAGTCCGTGGCTCTGTGAATAGGGAGGTTAGGTGATTTATTGATCTGCACACTGGAGACTGGTTAGAGCATAACGCTTAAGCTATCAACTGGAAGAAACCCGAGCTCTTCTGGGTGGATGGAGTGCATTTGTTGCTCCTGGGCCTGAATCTCTATCTGAGCTCATTAAAGGAGATGCTGGTTAAGCTGGTTTAAGGCTGTCTGAGTTATATTCAGTTAGTGCTGGGGTGAGCATGCCAAGTATAAGCTGGCTGCTCTGGTGCCAGTAGTCCAGTGCTAAAGGTAAACGGAGAGCTCACATAATTGGATTCTAACCCAGAAAGGGAACAGATTATTATGGAAGTTTGAGGTACCTCAGTGAATGGTGAACCAATCAGGGGAGAAGTGACCCAAGGCCTCATCCAACTCTGGTGATGGTGGTGGTGGACTCTGTGCTACTATGCAGGATACATGCTGTCCGTAGCTGGTACCGGACCGGTCACTTTTCCCTCATGATCCCAATTTAGGGGTCTGGAAGCTGGTGAATGGAATGATATACCATCCGGGCTTAGTGAGCTGTAGGAACTGGACATGTTTGGGGAAGTGTTTTGTTCTGTTAAGGTTCTGGTTAAGGTTTATGGTTTACCTTCCACATTAATTTTGACAGAGCCTGCAAGAACAGGTTTTAATAAAGAGTTGGAGCCATTTAACCCAATTATTGTGTTTGTAGCTTCTTTTCATGTGTATGTGACAAACATGTATTTCCCAGTAGGATTATTAATAATAAATAAGAAATATTAAATGTAGCAAACCATCAAAAGTGATATTAAAACAGCTCTTCTGTATGGTAGTCTTTACTGTGTTGTGTTAATGAAAGAAAAGCATTTCCCCATTCCTTTTAGTTATATGAAAGTATCAGAATGAAGAAAATGAATACAGATTTTCAATCACTATTTCAATATGAGATGCTTCTGTGCTGTACAGCTGATATGCATCGTCAACAGCTAGAGTCTCGGGTTTCTAGAAGACAATGATGGGTGCATAATAATGCACAGTGGAAGTCTCAGCTGGTTTACTTTCTCTCTATAGAATTATAGTAATTAACTGTGAAGAGCTGGCAATCTTAGCTTTCTCGCAACTTCTGTAAGTTAGAGTAGATTTTTTTTTGGGTGGGGGCGTTACTGGAATTCTCATTCTTTTCCAGTAGAGGTATATACATGGTTCTTTGTTGCAAGCATGACAACAAATCAGCCAAATTCAGCTCTCACATCTACAGCTCATATTGATGTCAACAGGAAATGGTGAAGTTTTGAATTTAAATAACAAATGTATAGACCAGGGGTGGCCAAAGTTCTGAACTCCAAGAATGCATACCGAAACCTTCATATGGCCAGAAGACACATAAGTGTGACACACACAGGTCTATCCTGCTTCATGATGGTCCTATGAAGCTTCTAGGGATGGGCGAACGCGGTTTGGAAGTTCGGAATTCGGTCGAACTCGATCTGTTCAGTCGACTGAACCAAACCGAATTTCCGAACTAGAATTTCAAACAGAACCAAACCGAATTTCTGAACTCCATTCTGTTCGCCCATCCCTAGTGGCAACAAACACAAAAAAAACCTGATTTTGAATGGTCGAACTTGGTTCGGAAGTTTGGAATTCGACCAAACTTGGTCTGTTCGGTCGACTGAACTGAACTTCCTAACCGAACTCGAATTTTAAACCGAATCGAACGGAACCGAATTTCTGAACTTGAATTTTAAACTGAACCGAACAGAATTTCCGAACTCCATTCTGTTCGCCCATCCCTAGAAGCTTCAGAGGAATTCAGAAGAATAGTTATGATTCAGCTGCTGAGACTCCTGTGCAAAGAAATAAGTCACAGGATGATTGATACAGTGAGGCGCCTACCTGGATAAAAACTGCACTTGAACTGATGAGCCACATACTGCTCCTGAGCCACAGTTGGCCACTTTGGTATAGACTTTGAAAATAAATTATCTAGTTTAGTCTACATTGAAAATTAAGATACACTAACCATAAAGCCACAGAGTCCAAGGGCAGAAGGGGGCACCATTCTAACCCAGACCTCAGAAAAGTAAATTAATAGTATGCCAGGAAAAGACAAAGATCACTGAGATACTTTTACTATCCAATATGAAAAGACGGGCATTTCTTTGTCTAATAAAATTCTTTCATACATTTGGGTTGATATAACAGCAATAAAGAATTTAAAACAGGTATACTTTCATCATATGACATATTGCAGAGTCACTAATAGAATCTTGGTGTACAGATCATGGGCATAGCTATATTAGAATGGGCCCTGGTGCAGAAAATGTAATACCCCCCACGGCCCTCCTTCCTTCCCAGCTGCAGAGAATCCAGCTGCACCAGGGAGTATGGGTCCTCCAAATTCATAGGTCCTGATGCAGCTGCACAACCTGTCCATATTATAATTACATCCATGGTACAGATAGATAAATGAGTTTATCATTCCCACCTCGCCTGCCCACCTCACATACCCACCCCATGATGTACTTTGTTTGGAACGTGTTGCAACGTTCCAAGTCCTACGCAGTTTAAAAAAACTACCCACCACCTGTTAAAGAAAAGTTTTCTGCTAACTTAACCTCAAAATGTGAACATTTCTCCAAGACGTGGTGAAGTTAGGCTTTATAAATAATTAAATAAATAAGCAAACAAACAAACAAACATGGTTACAGCTCAGAAGTTGCAGCTGGTGGAGAATGCGGAGGCCCAGTTTTTGGTAGGGCTGGGCCATTGGGAGCACATTACACCGGTTCTCTGCACTGGCTGCCAGTGGTTTTCTGGGCATGATTCAAGGTGTTGGTATTGACCTATAAAGCCCTAAACAGCCTAGTCCCTGCATATCTGTGGGACCACCTCACCCCCCCCGGGTTTTGGATTGGCCCCTGCAGTCATCCCCCGAGTCTTCCGGGGGGCGACACAGGAGGGGACATTCTCCGTGGCCGCACCATGACTGTGGAACTCCCTTTCGGTGGGGGCCCGGCTGCATGAACATCTGGCTGGCCCCTGACATCCCCTCGTTTATATGAAGTTGTAAGACCTGTCTGTTCCACCAGGTGTTTGGTGAGGGTGATGAGTGGGGGGTTGGGTGGGGTGGGTGGGGTTGGGGGGGCTATCTGTTACCTCCTTTAAAAGTTGTTTAAAGCTGTTTTAAGTGTTTTTATATTTTGTATGATGTGAGTCACCCTAAGCTGCCTGAGGCAGGAGGGGACGGGATAATAAATAAATAAATAAATAAATAAATTGATTGAATTAAATATAACTGGGTAAAAACAAATGTGACAGCAGACCGGTTCAGGCCACTGTGGCACATTTGTGCATGGACCCTGCCTACTTCTGTGTGCAGGCACCACCCGATGTTTGATCTAGGGTATCCCAGTCATGTTGGTGGCTAGCCTGGGCTGTGATTCCAGAGACCTCCAGGTTCACAGTGTGGGTTAGGGTCTTCTCCAGTCAGGCCAAAGTGGGCCACCCTGGAGCTACATGTGTGTTTCTGGGCTGGTCTGCTGACCCGGACAGGCTCTGCCATGACAGGCAGCAGTGACTGGCCATCATGGGCTGCCATTGCTGCCTGTCGTGGTGGGGGTGGGGTGTAGGGTGCAGCGTGGGGGTGGGGCTGGCTGTGTCCCCGCCCCCAGGCTGCACGGCCATTGGCTCAGCCAGGCTCATGTTTGTTTTGCACTCCAGCTCAGAACGCACCCCTGTCCTGGGTCAGCCCAGGACACAGCAGCCTGACATTACTGGAGGCTTCAACCTTTGTCTCACTAGGAAAATAAGGAATTAACATGATTTTTTTTAAATGAATTTTTCTCCTCTAAAGGTATTATATGAGCCAAATTTTTGAGAAAAAATGGTACTATAAAAAATCAAACAGGAAATAGGGGGGAAATTAGCTTGATAAGCTAAGAACTGAAAAATTGCTTACCGAGGGATGTGACATATTGTCTGCCACCCAAAGAGTTTAAGCCAAGCTTGGATATATTTCTACTCTATGTGAACATCCAAGTTATTTGTCTCAGTGGGTGTGTGATGTTGGAAGTTAGCCTAGATGATCATACATACTCTTCTTCCATGACCAAGAATGAAAAATGAAAAGCATAATTCCATAGAGAAAACTCTTGAATGATGAAAATCACCACATTGCTGCTTCCTTACCATCTTGAAGAATGAAATCTAATGGGAAGCAAGCATATGTTTCTGTTAGTAAGTAATTATCAACTCAAATTGTTCCACTAAAAAGGATGTGGGAAAGCTCCTATATGTCCATAGATCCATGAATTCTGGCCTCAGATATCTGAAAGCTCACAGAAAATATTTGACAAAATTTTCAACAAAACCCCAACTTTTATTTTATTTATTATTATATACTGCCCTTCCCATAATGGCTCAGGGCATCTTACAACTGACATGTTCTAGAGGATAGTCCCAGAAGCTCCATAAAAACAAAGAGCAAGAAAAAACATATGTCAGTGTGATAGCTCACGAAAGAAAACAGCTGAGATGTGACTAAGGAAAATACAACATATTAGAGAGATGGAACAAATCACAGCTCAAATTTAGCTGCCACAAGATATATTTGAGGATCACTGGATTTAAAGCTAATAACAGGGGCAGCTGGTGGCTTTTTTGTTTGGAGGGGCAGTAAGGCTGTCTGGCCCACCGGCGGCAAAGCCGCCGGAGGGCCGGCGAGCCGATGGGTGGAGCCAGGGCAACGGTGGGCAGAGCCAGGGCAATGGTAGGCGGAGCCAGGGCAATGGTAGGCAGAGCCAGGGCACAACCCAGCAGCAAGGAGTTCCCAGGGTGAACATCAGAAGATGGAAGAAAACACAGTAGTCTAAAATGCACTTCAATCTTAAAATGAATAACGTATAAACCCCAAGCACAGG
>QEPC01006382.1:3039268-3061625 GCA_003113815.1 Sphenodon punctatus
CGGAAGGCAGCCTTAGCGACTGCCTCCACCTGCCGCTCCAGGCGGAGGTCTGCATCCAGTATCACCCCCAGACTCCGGACCTGCTGAGCCATAGGAGGGCGAACCCCCCCCAACCAGGGGGGCCACTACCTCCCTCGCTCTCCCCACCAACATCACCTCCGTCTTATCAGGGTTGAGCTTCAGTCTGCTCTGCCGCATCCATTCCGCCACGGCCTCCAAACATTGTGATAGCAATGAGACAGCAGGGTCTGGGTCAGTTGAAAACGAGAGGTATAGCTGAGTATCATCAGCATATTGGTGATACCACACCCCGAACCCTCTCATAACCTCCCCCAAGGGCTGCATGTATACATTAAATAATAATGGAGACATATACCGCAACTCTCATGCACAGGGATGCTGTGGGACATCGGCAACCAGGAAAAATGGTAGCCCCTAAGATCAACCCCATTTACTCTTATTAGAATTTACTCAACAAAATTTCAGAGGGTTATACTTAATTTGACTGTCAAAAGCAGGCAAAAAAGAAAAAAGAGAAAACCACACATTTCCATAACCTATGTATTCACTTACAGCTTTTCTAAGAGGATTAAAAATGGGTGATACATTCCTACAAGGGTACTTTTGACATGTTGTGGAGTGTATGTCATCCCGTATGAAAGAAATAAGATGACATTTAATTATCTGAACCTTTTCTCTAACAATTTCTTTAAAAACATTTTTTTTTTAAAAACAGGGTTGCAAAGTCAGAGAACTCACAAATTAGTGAATGATGAAATTAAAGTTGCCCCATGTAACTGTAATTCACTTCCATTACAGGTATTTCCTAAGCAAGTCTTGTTCAATATTAGACAAGAAATATATGGTAGAATCAGAGGTAAAACTGCAGACTTCAATCTTAATGCAGAGCCTTATATGCCTAAGAACATATTTTTCTTTCATCGCATTCTGTGCATTAACTGAAACCCTAATTACACAGAACAAATAAAAGGTGGCTGTGTAATTAAAGACTGTATCCTAATGCTTATGCACAAGGGGAATAAAATCAATGTTTCGTGTCATGAGCAACATTAATAGTAGAATTCCCTAGCTTAGTGGTGCCTAAATTTTGTCCCATGTTATCCCATTTTGAGATTATGGGTAAAGTCACACAGACAGCTGAATCCCCCGCCCGGCCTGGATAGGGTGAACGCAGCTGCCACACTTTGGGCCAGTGGAAAGAGCAGGGGAAATTATTTGCCCCCCTTCATGGGGAAACCGAGTGGGCCACCATCACAAGTCCTGTCATGCCCTGGGTCGGGCTCAGGAGTCAGCCACATGGGCAGGTGCCTCGTTCCACCCAAACCCCTGGCCTGCCCACTATCCCTCCCCCTGCCATGACATAGACACACAAGAATGACAAACTATGCTCACGGCTCTATGGTGCTGGCTGAGCTTGCAATGGGGTGGGGATGCACATGACTGGCCTGATGAGAGGTGGCCCATTACTGCACATTGGCTCGGGTGGGGCAACAGTGATGTAGCCTGTGATGCATGATCAGTTTTCTCTGGTGGACCTATAGCGTACTAACTTGGCTCTGTCCCAGGCAAAAGTGGGTGAATATTTGGCAGCCACTGGCCTGACAGTCAGCTGCATTGTAGGCAAATGTGGGTTAGGGTCAACCCAATGTGGGTAACGTCTTGTGTGGGCTAACCCTTACCATTCATCTCATGACCTCAGACAGCAACAAAGACATGCTTATTATATCAAATATTTATTTTGATTTTTATCCCACCCATCCCTCAAAGGCTCAGGGCAGCTTACAAAATAAGATATATAAAAATAAAACATACAGAAACATATAAGAAACCTAGAAAAACAGTTAAAAAACATAAACCTCACCCACCAACCCTCTTTCTAACCCCTCCATCCTACCCCACCAAGCCCTATTCCTGTTCATAACCCCCTCTAACCAGGGGCGGGGCATGGAACCATTTGCCACTCCCAACTTCTCATGCCAGTACCTCCCCTTGCCGGGGGGAGTCATGGCATAACTGTCATCCCCCCAACCCTTGTGCCTCCCCCTCTCACTGGGGGGGGGGGCTATGGCACCATTCCCCCCATACTTCCATGCCCAACCTCCCCTTCTCACCTGCGGGTCATGGCATAACCCACATCCCCTCAAATCTGCACATACCCCCCTCTCAGTAGGTAGCTGGAACCATCATCCCATATCTGTCCTCCCTCCCATCCCACACCTGTCTAAAAATAATTTAAATGCAAACATAAACAATGAACCCAGCTCCAGCCTCTGACTGCCAAACAGGTGGCCAAACGCTTTTAAGACCTGGAGAGCTGCTCAACATCAAAAGGGTCTGAAAAAGGGTCCCAAAGTTATAAGCCTGAACAGCATCTGGACAGTATCAGCCTATGCCATGGATTATTTGATGTCTGTCACTGTGGTACAAGCAGCGGCGGCCCTAGCCTGAGGGAACCTGGGGCAGTGCCCTGCCCCCGCTCTCCCTGGTCCCCCAGTGCCACTGACAGTAGCCCTCAGCTGCTCACTGACTGAGCGCTTTCTGCCTCTATCTCTGCTGGTGGCTGAAATTGACATTGGAGCGCCGTGCTGCTCTGACTACTGCAGCTTGACTTGCAGTCAGAACAGCGCAGCGCTCCGATGTCAATTTCAGCCGCCGGCAGAGTTAGAGGCAGAGAGCGCTCAATCAGTAAGCACTAGCCTCTGTCTGGACTACTTCTGGGACTCCAGAGTCTGGAGTCTCAGAAGGGACAAACCTGGTCTGAACGCGAACCAGGTGGCTGAGTGTTCAGTCCAAGTGCGCCGCTGGGAAATGAAATTTCCCTGAGCTGAAGCTTTGCATTGAGCCCTATGGGCTCAATGCAAAGCCTCACCTGGGTGTTCAGTGGGGGCACTCGGCGGTGAGATGTGCTGCAGCGCGCATGCTTGAATTGACTCAGTCAGTTGAGCATGCGCACCACAGCCGAGCACCTCCAATGAACACAGTGGACTAACTGTCTGTTGCCAGTCCCAAATGATGGTGAGTAAACGTGCGCCGGGAGGGGGGGGGGTCAGGGAGCAGAGGCTGGGGTCCTAGGATCATGGAAGGGGGATCTTGCTCCCCCCTACCTCTCTGCACTAATTTCCCTCTGTACTCCAGTCTGTGAACTCCACCCCTCCTCTGTCCCCTCTCTTGCCCTACCATGCCTCCCCTGCTCCCCTAACCACCTTCACCCCTTCTCCCTAGATGCCCCCCACACCTGGAACTCCCTCCCTGCTCACATCTGCCTTACCTCCTCCCTTCGTACCTTCAGATCCCTCCTCAAAGCCCACCTCTTCTGNGTTGGGGGGGGGGACTTGTTTTTCCCTGCATATGAGAATTTTTAAACTTTTAAAATTCTTTTATTGTTTTATTCTTTTATCTTGTTGTTCACCGCCCCAGGCTGCCCTGTGGGCAGAAGGGGTGGGATAAAAATATTAGGAAAGGAATTTTTCTCTTCAACCACAATTGGCCATTTGTGGCCAAGTTGTTTCCCCCCCACCTTCCCCACAGTGCTGCAACCTTCAACATTTGATGTTTGAGCAACCAGAGAACATGTAAGTTCTGGATGAGTGTAGACATGCTAATTTGCAATAGGGGTGGTGCATTCCATTTTGTTATTATAATAACAAAAATGAAATAGGGATTTTTCATTTTTCTTGTTGAATAACAAAAACAGAAGAACATAATAATGAAAAACAAAATGATTTTTTTTTTGTTATTATGACAATAGAAAAAAATGAAAAACTCATTTTTGATTGTAACATCTTTAGTTATCATCCAATTTTGATGGCTCTTGTCAAGCTTATACCCCCAATGGAGTGCGTTATTTGTGCCACATTTCAGAAATTTTGGTTAAAGCAATTCAATCTTATAAGCAGTTCTAATTTGTTAATTTACAAAATTCTGCATACACATTCCTGGATGTAATGTCTTTGTCTCTCATATGATTTGGGTGTAACCTGACAAGATTATACCTCTCCCCAATATTACTAGCTCTGCCAAATTTCAGAAGGATTGGACAAAGGATCCTTATGTTATAAGTTATTTATTTGTAAATGCATTTCTGGCTGTAACATCTTTGTTGTCCATCTGTTTTACATAAAATTTGTCAGGGGTCTATCTCAGATCTTCTGAATCATAAATACAAAATAAAAGAAAGATTTGATAAAGGATTCAAATTTTATAAGTAATTGAAGTTTCCCTCTTGAAGGCATTCATTATTCATGCAAATAGCACATGGAGGCATGGAAGTGGGGAGGGGGCTATAGAAGGGTGACAGAGAAGCCCAGCAGACTGACCAACACGTTCAATGGCCAATTACTGCATGCTTCCACATTTACAGGAGGACCAATCAGTGGTGGCTTCAAGGAAGGCACAGAGGGTAGATATAAACTGCTGTTCTTTGGGCCTGCTCTTTGTCTGTGCTTAGTTCTGGCTTTGGAGAGAGCATTTTCTCATTCTTTTCAGGCAGGCTTTTTATGTGTGTACTACAGCTCACTGCAAGAGTTCAGCTAGCTATAGGGGTGGGACATCAGGGCAAATACCGGGTACCGGTTTTACCGGTTCCCAGATTTTTAAAAAAACGGTTTACTGGATTAATACCGTTTACCGGTACCGGATCTATTATACTGATTTCAATGGGGAACTGTCCCCATTGAAAACAATAGAAAAGAACAAAAACCTCCCCCACCACCACCCTGCCCAGCCTGGATTTAAAAAGAAAAAAAATTTCCCCTAAGTCCCCTAGTGTGGGCTCTGGGCCGCTGCCGGCGGGTAATAGCTTATGGTACCAGTGCTGTACTGATCCCTGGGGTGGGGGTTTAACACACACCCCACCCCAGGGATCACCCTACCTCCCCACCCAGGGATTGCCTAATGCCATTGCCTACCTTGAGCTCCGGGCGGCAGCGGCCCGGAGGCTTCAGTGCTGGCTGTGGCTGCTGGCTTCAGCATACTACTAGGCCTTCCGGGGAACTTCCGGAAGTTCCCCGGAAGGCCTAGTAGCATGCTGAAGCCAGCAGCCACAGCCAGCACTGAAGCCTCCGGGCCGCTGCCGCCCGGAGCTCAAGGTAGGCAATGGCATTAGGCAATCCCTGGGTGGGGAGGTAGGGTGATCCCTGGGGTGGGGTGTGTGTTAAACCCCCACCCCAGGGATCAGTACAGCACTGGTACCATAAGCTATTACCCGCCGGCAGCGGCCCAGAGCCCACACTAGGGGACTTAGGGGAAATTTTTTTTCTTTTTAAATCCAGGCTGGGCAGGGTGGTGGTGGGGGAGGTTTTTGTTCTTTTCTATTGTTTTCAATGGGGACAGTTCCCCATTGAAATCAGTATAATAGATCCGGTACCGGTAAACGGTATTAATCCAGTAAACCGTTTTTTTAAAAATCTGGGAACCGGTAAAACCGGTACCCGGTATTTGCCCTGATGTCCCACCCCTATAGCTAGCTGAACTCTTGCAGTGAGCTGTAGTACACACATAAAAAGCCTGCCTGAAAAGAATGAGAAAATGCTCTCTCCAAAGCCAGAACTAAGCACAGACAAAGAGCAGGCCCAAAGAACAGCAGTTTATATCTACCCTCTGTGCCTTCCTTGAAGCCACCACTGATTGGTCCTCCTGTAAATGTGGAAGCATGCAGTAATTGGCCATTGAACGTGTTGGTCAGTCTGCTGGGCTTCTCTGTCACCCTTCTATAGCCCCCTCCCCACTTCCATGCCTCCATGTGCTATTTGCATGAATAATGAATGCCTTCAAGAGGGAAACTTCAATTACTTATAAAATTTGAATCCTTTATCAAATCTTTCTTTTATTTTGTATTTATGATTCAGAAGATCTGAGATAGAACCCTGACAAATTTTATGTAAAACAGATGGACAACAAAGATGTTACAGCCAGAAATGCATTTACAAATAAATAACTTATAACATAAGGATCCTTTGTCCAATCCTTCTGAAATTTGGCAGAGCTAGTAATATTGGGGAGAGGTATAATCTTGTCAGGTTACACCCAAATCATATGAGAGACAAAGACATTACATCCAGGAATGTGTATGCAGAATTTTGTAAATTAACAAATTAGAACTGCTTATAAGATTGAATTGCTTTAACCAAAATTTCTGAAATGTGGCACAAATAACGCACTCCATTGGGGGTATAAGCTTGACAAGAGCCATCAAAATTGGATGATAACTAAAGATGTTACAATCAAAAATGAGTTTTTCATTTTTTTCTATTGTCATAATAACAAAAAAAAAATCATTTTGTTTTTCATTATTATGTTCTTCTGTTTTTGTTATTCAACAAGAAAAATGAAAAATCCCTATTTCATTTTTGTTATTATAATAACAAAATGGAATGCACCACCCCTATTGCAAATTAGCATGTCTACACTCATCCAGAACTTACATGTTCTCTGGTTGCTCAAACATCAAATGTTGAAGGTTGCAGCACTGTGGGGAAGGTGGGGGGGAAACAACTTGGCCACAAATGGCCAATTGTGGTTGAAGAGAAAAATTCCTTTCCTAATATTTTTATCCCACCCCTTCTGCCCACAGGGCAGCCTGGGGCGGTGAACAACAAGATAAAAGAATAAAACAATAAAAGAATTTTAAAAGTTTAAAAATTCTCATATGCAGGGAAAAACAAGTCCCCCCCCCAACCTCCCCAACCCCTCGCCAAAAGCCTTGCAGAACAGCCAGGTCTTACATAAACATCGAAATGATGGCCAGTGACACCCACAGTGATTAGTTCTCTCTTCTCACCAGAACTTCTGCCACATGACTTGCTCTTCAGGAGGTGGAATTTATATTGAGCCAGGGGTTCTCACATCACAAGGCTTCTGCTGCATGCCCAGCTTTGACTGCAGCCCATCGCTCTCCTGTGCCATGCCATTTTAAACCTAATGGAGCAGTGGAAACCATATGGCCTCCCATGCTAGGTCTGGTAGGGCTGGGCGCTAGGACATTTAATGGCTTTACTTTTTATTTTAATTTTATTTTTTTAAAAGTAGTGAAGACAATTTTTGAAAACTACCAGTCCTTTTTCTAAAGACTAAAATAAGTAAATCAAATTGAGGTAGAAAGAAAATATATATATATATTTAACTCAAACAGTTAAAATGTGATAAAGTTAAAATAAATGTCAATGAGGATGTGTATTTTAAAGCTTAAAAAGGCAATCTTAATTAATGACTCCACTTCTACCTTGGAAAATGCAGTAAACACAGGTCTCTGTCTATAAGCACTTATCTAACAACACACTTCTGTAAAAGTTTTTATATTTGTTTGGGGGGAAAAATAGTACTGAATTGTCAGATGAAAGGTTGGAGACAAAAAAAAAGTCACATGTAAATAAGAACACTCATATTGGTGTCCTGGGTGTCCCCCTCCCACTCAAATGAAGTTTGTGACCATTTGTAATGTTGGACATCATCATCATGAGTAGAACAGAGAAGTGGTCAAGCACAAAAATGTCAGCAGTGCCCTTGTCATGGATGGATCACTACCTCCCCTATAGGTCAGTCTCCCGGTGCATGTCTGCCCCCGGAGAGGTGTGGAACCAGTTCAGTTGGTTTGCCCCCGGAGACTAATGGAATTAGAGAGGTTCCAGAATGCTCATAGGGAATTAGCTTCTGATCTTGACTACCGGCTGCTCAATGACCTCGTTACACTTTGGAACACCTTGCTGATTGAGGTCATCGACCAAACGGCTCCTAGGTGTCCACTCCCTAAGCATCAGCACTCCAGGCCTCCTTGGTTTACAGAGGATCTGTGGAAGCTGAAGCGGGAAGGGCAGCAGTTGGGGCAACGGTGGACCCGTACTCACGCTGAAGCTGACAGATTGCGGCATAGGGTTAGCTTAAAAACCTATACCGTGGTTGTGTGGGAAGCAAAAAGAGGGTTCTTTGCTGCTCTCATAACATCTGTGAAGTCACGTCCAGTGGAGCTTTTCTGGGTGGTAAGGGGGCTGGTCAGTCCAGCCTCCCTCTGCCTGGAACTGGAATTTTCCAGTGCCTGCTTTGACATGTTTGTTGATTGCATTTCAGACAAAATTGCTCATATTCAACACGACTTTGGGTATTTTCAGATGTTACGAGATCACGCTCAACCACAGTGAACCACGCTCAATCCTGCAGCGAGGCCAATGCACCCTGAACGTCTGTTCAGCAGCCGCCAGATGTTCACCACGGCCAATACCCACATGGGGTCAATTTCAACCACGCTTCCGGGGCTCCCCACAAGACGATCTCCGGAAGCGTGGTCAAAGAGATTCCCACCAGAAAACAACAAAACGTAATGTCTGGACAGCAATCACCAGCCAGAACCAAAGGAAATGATCCCCAGCTGGGGACAAAGCACACAGCATCGCTGCCAGGCAACCAGCAACAATGCAGCCACCAGAGGGAGATTTAAAGGGAAACCTGCAGAAGGGAAGTGTGGCAGGATGGAGCGAGGAGGGAGGCAAAAGAGAGTGGTGGGAGAGAAAGCGAGGGTGGAGGAGGAGGAGGAGGAGGAGGCAGTGGCAGCGGTGGAGGGAGTGCAGGAGGGGGAGGGGGATGCGGGTGTAGTGCTGAGGATGGAGGAGGCGGAGGGACAACACCCCCTGCAGCCGGGACAGGATGCCCCGGGGACATCAGCTGAACCNCACGTCCAGTGGAGCTTTTCTGGGTGGTAAGGGGGCTGGTCAGTCCAGCCTCCCTCTGCCTGGAACTGGAATTTTCCAGTGCCTGCTTTGACATGTTTGTTGATTGCATTTCAGACAAAATTGCTCATATTCAACACGACTTTGGGTATTTTCAGATGTTACGAGATCACGCTCAACCACAGTGAACCACGCTCAATCCTGCAGCGAGGCCAATGCACCCTGAACGTCTGTTCAGCAGCCGCCAGATGTTCACCACGGCCAATACCCACATGGGGTCAATTTCAACCACGCTTCCGGGGCTCCCCACAAGACGATCTCCGGAAGCGTGGTCAAAGAGATTCCCACCAGAAAACAACAAAACGTAATGTCTGGACAGCAATCACCAGCCAGAACCAAAGGAAATGATCCCCAGCTGGGGACAAAGCACACAGCATCGCTGCCAGGCAACCAGCAACAATGCAGCCACCAGAGGGAGATTTAAAGGGAAACCTGCAGAAGGGAAGTGTGGCAGGATGGAGCGAGGAGGGAGGCAAAAGAGAGTGGTGGGAGAGAAAGCGAGGGTGGAGGAGGAGGAGGAGGAGGAGGCAGTGGCAGCGGTGGAGGGAGTGCAGGAGGGGGAGGGGGATGCGGGTGTAGTGCTGAGGATGGAGGAGGCGGAGGGACAACACCCCCTGCAGCCGGGACAGGATGCCCCGGGGACAGCAGCTGGACTGGGGGAGGAGGCACCCTGGAAACAGGTAAAAGGAAACAAGGGGAGGGGAACAGGGGCCCCAGGGGCACCAAGGGGGGTCACGGGGCCAGTCCGGGCTTCTGGCAGGGAGCAGGAGGAAGGGGGCACCCCGCGACAGGGGCTGGACCTGCACCCAACCGTAACCCCCCACCTCCTGCATCCCACAGACACGGAAAAGGGCCCGTGTGGACAAGCCCCCGGAGGACACTGGCCCAGCCCGGGCAAAGGAGGAGGAGGAGGAGGAGAAGGACCCACAGGGGAGATGAGGGAGGAAGCCCTACCACAGAGGGGGCCAGTGGGGTCTGCAGGAGACCCGGGACTTCATACGGATCTGGGGGACCCTGGAGTACCAGCTGGAGCTTGCGCTCAACCAGCGCAACGAGCATGTCTAACAGGACATAATGGGGGACATGGAGGCAGCGGGGCACCATCGCACCATGGCACAGTGCCGCTCCAAGGCCAAGGAGATGAAGAGGGGGTACAAGGCCATCCGGGACAACAATAGGCAGTCTGGACACAGAGCCCGGACTGCCCCCTTCTACGATGCCCTGGACCGAATACTCCATATGAAGGGGTCGATAGTCACCCCACAGCTTGTGGGGAGCACAGTGGTCCAGGGCAGGGAAAGGGCAGAGGTACCCCCGCCCCTCGCCACCCCCTGGTAGACACAAGCTTCAGGGCCCCAGACCCCCAACATTGAGGGTAAGCGGACAACCCGGAGGGGAGAGGGACCGGGCCCACAGGGGGCAGGACCAAGGGGGGGATGGACAGCACAGCCCTGAGCCCCAGCCCCCCAAAGGCAAGGCGGAAAGGGGGCCCGGGCCGCGGTTGCCCAGCCCTACACCAACAACCCCCCCTCTTCACCCACAGGGCACGGAACACCCCAGCAGAAGACTCGGGCAGCTGAGCAGGCAGGCGCCAAGGAGCCCGGCCAGCAGGTGGAGGAACCAGGTGAGGCATGTGGTCCGGGTGGGAGAGCCCTCCGGGGTGCAGAGCGCGTGAGGGAGTACCGTGCACGGGTCCGCCAGCAGAGGGAGGACCAGGCGGAGGATATCGTCCGGACCTTGGTGAAAAAGGGGGAGAGGATGATAGCGGCCGTGGACCAGATGGAGGCAGCTATCGAGAGGTCCCTGGAGTGGGCGGAGACGCGGGACAGGAGGCTCCAGGCTGAGGTGCGCCTGGAGCAGAGGCAGGAGCGCCGGGAGCACAGCAGGCAGGTGGAAGTGCTCGGCCGGCTGGAGCAGGCCATCACAGGCATGGTGCGGGAGCACTCTGCAAAGATGGACAGGTCCCATGATATTGGGACCTCCCTGCTCCTGCACGCGGGCACCATGCGTGCCTATGTGATGGCACCCGCCCCCCCAGGCACCTTGCCTGCCCAGGTCCCCATGCTGGGCCCCTCGGTGCCTCTGCCCCCTGCCCTGCCGCCCCTGCCACCCCCACGCCCTCAGGGACCACGCATTCGCCTCCCAGTCCCCCCTGCCCTCCAGAGGGTGCAGTTGCTAAGGGGGGCACCACGGGTCCAGGCCCCTCTCCCCCCAACCACCGCCCCCCCTGCTGGACCAGGAGGTGGCCCAGGACACTGCTGGGAATACAAACAGCGGGGGGGAGGGGAGCTCACAGGGCTCCATGGCCCACACCGGGTGCTCACGGGGCCATCCCAGGAAATGGGGGGATGGGGATGGGCACATGTACACGCGGGTCAAATCTGTGTTTCCACCATATTGCCTCCCAGGCCCATATGTGGGTGACAGGGGGGGCGACCCCCACCCATGCAGGGGCCGGCCCAGGGAACCCTGAGGGTGGTCCAGGGAGGGGAAGCCCTCACACCTCGGCCTTCCAGCTGATATGCCTTGATGCGCTTGGCATAACGGTACTCCCTGGGGTTCTCGGCATTCACGTACAGGGGCACTGGGCCGGGGGCCCAGTTGGGCTCAGGGAATTCCAGGTCTGCCCCCTCGGTCTCGCAGACATTGTGGAGCACATAGCAGGCACTGATCTCCAGGGCCGAGGTCTCCACGGTGTAGTCTAGCCGGTCAGCAAGGCTCCTCCAGCGCTGCTTGAGGGCCCCGAAGGCTCGCTCCACCAGGGTCCTGCTGGAGCACAGGCGAGTATTGTATAGCACCTCTGCAGGGGTTCATGCTACTGGGTAGACCTTCATTAACCACCGGGTGAGGGGGTAGGCAGGGTCGCCCAGGATACAGGGGGGGCATTAGTACCCCCTGATCCAGGTCATCCCCATGTCAGAGAAATCCCCCCAGAACATCCGGGCATAGAAGGGGGAGATGGTCATGATCCGGGCATCGTGACTGCAGCTGGAGTTGCCCGTGAAGATGTCTATGAACCAGCCCCGGTGATCCACAACCGCCTGCAGATGCAGGGAGTGATACCCATGCCTGTTCACATACTCTGCAGCCTCCCCAGCGGAGGGGCGTAGGAACTCTATGTGGGTGCTGTCCACTGCTCCCATGCAGTTGGGGAAGCCTCCGGCCACGAATCCTGCCATCATGGCCCCCTGGTCCACCATCTGGATCGTTCTGTCCAGGAGTATGCCCTCCACAGCCTCACACACATCCTGGAGGATACAGGCAACGGTGCTCAGGCCTACCCCAAAGTGCTGGGACATGGACCAGCAGGAGTCGGGCGTTGCCAGGGCCCAGACCCCTATTGTAACCCGCTGGACCATGGGGATGAGGGCCCTCATGGGGGTGTGTTGTCGCTCCAGCCAGGGCATAAGGAGGTCGGCGAGTCAGAGCAGGGTGAGCTTGTCCATCCTAAAGTGGGCTCCTCAGGCTGCCTCATCCCACTGGGCCAGTACCCTGTCCCACTAACCCTGTGCCCGCTCAGTAATCCATATCCGCCTGTCAATGGGCATAGCAAGCAATGCTGCGCAGCGCATAGTCTCCCTCCCCCACAGGAGGCGCCCAGCCACTTCGCGGAGCACCGCGGGCCGGGTTCGGCCCCAGCTCACAGCCTGCCAGTCTGCCCCAGAGAGTCTCTGCGCCCTGAGCCAGGCTAGGGCTCTCCTGCTGCCATGGTGGGTCCTGCAGACCCTTGCAGCCCTCCAGGCCAGAGTTACCCGCAGGCGGGTGCCCAGTTGCAGCTCCTTGCTATGGAGGTGCAGCTGCTCAGTGTAGTCATGGTACCACTCAGCTACAAGCGTGAGGAACATCCAGTAGGTGGCTGCCCCATCCTGCTCCATGGTGGTGGGGGCCCTGGGGTTTGGGGGATGTGTATGATAGCCCTCTGATGGCCGGGTGGGCCAGGGCTCAGCCCCCAGCCAGGCAGACCCCCCAATGCGGTGCAGGTGCCTATGGGTGTGTGGTTGGGTGCACCTGCTGCCGGCGCATGGGGTCTTGCGCCTGCATGGGCACGCGGGGCTGTGCGCTCCTTGTGCAGCTGCATGCCATCACCCATCACTGGCCCCCCTCTCTGTTTGCAACACTGTGGCCTTGGCGGCCCGATTAGTTGTTCTGTGTGTGCTATTGTGTTCTGCAGCGGTACCGGGTCCGCACCCCACGTCTCGCTCCGTTGTGATACAATGTTGCAGCCCGTGGCCACCTATCCTGTCCTTGGGACCCCTTGGAGGCCCCTCCGGCCCTGGAGGGTATGTGTGTCCCCCTGTCCATGGTGTTATTCTCCCTGTCTAGCTGGACCATGGCTGGTTGTGCATCCTCCGAGCTCCCGCTTCCCGGCCCCCATGGGGCCCCCCATAGCTGTACCTTCCACGAGACCATGGCCCTGTGTGACCTGTGGCATACCCCAGCTGTGCAGCTGCTCCTGGGCTGCCCGGACAGCCATTCAGGTGCTTATGTGAGCCTGAGCTCTGGCCTTTGCTACTTTGGCTATGAGGCGAGCGCTCGTGATTGCTGGCTGCATGCGGAGACCCTGGGGCTGGTTCCCTTCCCTGATGGGTGCATCCCGGAGATGAGGTGCTCTCATGTGGCCTGGTATGCGGCTGAGACTGTGTCTGCATTGTCTATGTGCATCCTGGCCACCTACACGCTGTGCCTTGTGGAGGGGGGCCCTGCCTTGGCCGTGTCCTACTTTGGCTGTGTTCACGGGGCCCATGGGTACCAGTGCTCCCGTGGGGCGGTGTACCACTGGCTGTTGGAGCTGGGACAGCTTCCGTGGCCCCCTGCTGCTGACTGCTGTGTGCCTGCTGCGGCGGAGCTGTCGGCGCTGTCGGGCGTGTGGTCCCATTTGAATGTGCAGTTGGGGCTGTCCATGCCGGATCCCTTTGAGGCCTACTACCTGATCGCCCACCCTATGTCCTTGTTGGGGTACCACCTGGGCATGATCCATTGGCCCCACCTGGTTCACCAGGTGGGGAACCCGGCTCCTGGGTCCGTGGTGCCCCCCAGCAGCTGTCTGTGAGTCCCGGTGTGCCTCCCGGCCCCCTGGTGGACTGCCCCCGTGTGGGCTCCCACCCCTGCTTGGGGGGCTGGTCTCCGCTGGCTGCTCCCTCCCTGATGTCTCTGCCATGCTGCTTCCCAGGGTGCTCCTGCCCCTGCCTGTGGCCCTGGGCCCCCTCCGGGCCCCACCCCCTGGTTTGCCTCCACACCCAGGGTTCCCCTCCGTGGTTGCCTTCCCTGGTGCCTGGGTCCAGCGCTCTGCATGGCCTCGCCGACCCGCCTGTGTCCAGTGAACTGTCCCCACCTGCCAGCGCTGCACCTGATGCCCAGCCCCCCCCCCCTTGGGTGCCTGTGTGACCTCGGGGTTCCGGGGCCTCAGGACTGCCCCTCGCTCCTTCTTCTGGGGGTGTGTGTGCATCCTTGGACCTTCAGCACTGCACCGGCTCTCCTGTCTGCCCTCCATCGTCCCCTCTCTGGGTGTGGGGTCTACATGTGCCTCCTGGACGATCCCGGATGGCTCGATGTGCATTGTGGGCACCCGCTGTGCCTTGGTCCCAAGCTCCTAGGGCCCCCCGTTCCGGGACTGCCTGTGTTGCTGTGGGGGTGCCTGTGTGGCCGGTTCTGCTGTGGGGGTTGTGGTTGCCATTGGCTGTGTCCTTCCCTGCCCCTTTGCAGTATCCCCCCTTCTCCCCTGTCCCATCCCCCCCCCTTGCTCCCGTTGTGCCTTCTGTGTTGTCTGGGCACCCGTGTCCCCCTTCCCTTCCTTTCCTTTATCTGTATGTGTGTGTGTGTGTGTGTGTGTGTGTGTGTGTGTGTGTGTGCGCACGCGCGCCCAGGTGTGTGCTTGTGCTGTGTGTTCCACTGTGCCCCCGCTGTCTGTGTGCCTGTTGTGTGTGGAACCTGTCCGACTCTTCTCCCTCTCCCCCCTCCCTTCCCGTTTCCCTTGTGTGGGCATTCCCTTATGTGCCTTTTGGCTTCGTTTGCCCTAAGGCAGCCATGTCTGTGTCCCACCCCTGCCCAGTGGTTTCTGGGTGTTTTGACCGCGGCCGGGAATTGGTGTCACATCTGTTGCGCTGCCCTGGCCCATGATCTGCCGGCCCGATTCCCTGCTGTGGTCCTTGTCCCATCACGTCTGTTCGGGGCTTTTATTCGCCCTGGGGGGGTGGTTGTTTGGTTCACCCCCACCGGGAATCCACTGTGTTGAACCGGCCGCCTGTCACATCTGAAATCACCCTTTGATGGCACACTTGATACAGTAGAAGAACCAGAGGTTATGGAAGCCCCTTCCTGTCCAATTTTGTAGGATCTGTTTCAGTGGGTGTCAACCAGTTGATGTGGGGGATGTTCTTGGGGTGGTTAGAGACACATCTTGTGAACTGAACCCGTGCTTTTCCTGGCTGGTTAAGGCCAGCCTGGAGACATTGGGGCTGCTGTTGGTGTGGGTGTTCAATGTTCAAGGGTGCCTCAAGGAGGCTGTGGTGTGGTCTCTGCTCAAGAACCCATCTCTAGACTCCTTCGCCACCTATCGGCCAGTCATTAGCCTTCCCTTTTTAGGGAAAGTCTCTAACCTTCCCTTTTTAGGGAAGGTTATTTAGGTTGTGGCTCGGCAGCTGCAGAAGCATCTGGACTGCATCAGTTTTCTGGATCCCTCACAGTCTGACTTTCATCCGGGTTATGGCAGTGGGACTGTGCTTATGGCCTTGGTTGACGACCTTCACTGTAAGGCTGACTAACACTTCTGATTCTGTTAGATCTGTCGGCTTTTGAAACAGTTGATCATGAGTGGTTGGTGACTCGCTTGTGGACTGAGCTGGGGTGAGTGGAACTGTTATTGAATGGTTCCATTACTTCCTGGCTGGGAGAACTCAGCGGGTGGTACTGGGGGACTGATCTTCATCCCCTCAGGACCTCTGATGTGAAGTCCCACAAGGTTCTATTCTGTCCCCTCTCCTGTTCAATGTGTACATACATGCAGCCACTGGGAAAGGTCATGAGAGGGTTTGGTGTTATCAATATGCTGATGACACACAACTCTACCTCTCTTTTTCATCTGACCAAGAACCGGCAGTCTCAGTGCTTCCATGGTGTCTGGCAGCTGTGGGGTACTCCATAAGGGTGAGCCTTCTGAAGCTGAATCCTGACAAGTCAGAGGTGATGTTGGTGGGGAGGGGGGGAGGGCTGGTGTCCCCTGTCATTGATGGGATTCATCCCCCACTGGTCCATCAGGTTCGTAGTCTGGGGTGCAGCTTGATTCCCAGCTTTGCCTGGATGCCCAGGTGGGGGCTGTGGCAAGGAGCACGTTTTACCAGTTACATCTTGTATGGCAGTTTTTACCGTACATCTGAGACGCCGACCTTGCTACTGTCATCCATGCTTTCATCACTTCAAGATTGGACTACTGTAACATGTTGTGCTTGGGGCTACCCATAATGATGGTTCAGAGATTGCCGTCGGTGCAGAATGCGGTGGCCCGTCTCCTTACAGGGACCGGCTGCCATGAGCACACTACACCAGTGCTCCATTCTTTGCACTGGCTCCCCATAGTCTTCTGGGCCCGATTCAAGGTGTTGGGCCTTACCTATCTGTAGGACCGTCTCACTCCTCGGACTCTAGATCAACACCTGCTGTCGACCAGGAGCGCCCTACTCAAAGTCCCCTGAGTATCTCTGGGGGCACTTATGGAGAGGCTGTTCTTGGTGGCCACACCAAGCTATGGAACTCACTCCCAGGAGAGGTCTGCGTGGCCCCAGACCTCCCCTCCTTTCAACGGTACAACGACAGTGCAAGACCTGGTTGTTCTGCCAGGCTTTTGGTGGGGGAGGTGAGTTAGGGGTGGGGTGGGGGGTAGGGATGTTTTCTTAGATGCCACCATGTGGATTTTATCCTGTTTTATTTTTATATTATATTTATATTGTATTGTATATTATGTTTTTAAACTATTAATTGTGAGTCGCCCCTAGCTGCTGATAGCAGGAGGGTGTAGGGTACCTGGCTGTTCGCCCAGGCTTTTGGAGGGGAGGATGGGAGGGTGGGGTAGATGGGGGGGATTTTAAAGATATTTTAATGATATTTTAAATTTGATTGATGGGGTTGTGTATTTTTAAATGGGTTTTTTAGGGTATTTTATTTGAGTGTTTTGATGTTGTAAGCTGCCCCGAGATGCCGTAGGCATGAGGGGGTGGCTAATAAATATTTATAAATAAATAAAATAAATAAAAAAATTGTAAAATAAAAATAAAGATAATAAAATGCTCCTGGATCAGAACACATTTTGCTCAGCTACCTTTCTACATAAGTTGCATCTCTAATACATACCCAGAAGGAAATTTAACAGTGATTTTTGTGCCCTAGGCATCATCGAGTCTCAGGAAACCTGTCAGACTTCATCAACATGTAACCAACTGCTTCTAACAAAATCTAGTTTAATACAGTCTTCCAGCACAGTTCAAAAGTCAGATATAATGCCACCTCTTTCTCAGCAAACAAACGTCTGCTAGCATAATATCTGCCTGAGCATAAAAGCATACTGAACAGAACTAGCAAGTCAACAAAGCAAGAGTGATGAGACAATTTGTACAAATAGGGAAATCAGTATAGCACAGTGCACAGAATCTACAAGACACCGAATCAATTCTGAAGTGTAACATGCTAACTTACAAAATTCACTCCTGAGTATGATGTAAATTGTTTTGCTGAAATCAATACACATATCTCCTTTCCCTCTGACTTGCTCTAAGATACATTTCAACTTCAGGGAAACTACTGAAAAATAATGCAAAATAAGAGATATTTTTATTCTGAGACACCTGCCTCATTATAGCCAAGGTTTAGAGGAATTACTTTCTTTTTCAGCAGTTCGGTAATTTTGTGTTTCAAGATACTCTTTTAGCATAACTATTTTTTCCAGCCAAAGAGACAGAACACTTTCATATTCAGTGTCTCCAAAATAAGCAATCGACTTACAGGTCCAAAAGACCAGCACACATCTGAAGTAGCTTACTCTTGTTTAAGCAGACCATTTTCCACATTAGAAATGACTGTATAGCTAGTAACATATTTTCATCTGTGCCTTTATATCCACTAAACTTTCTGGGCCAGATGCTCAGCTAGTGTAAATCAGAGCATGTCTGTAGAATAAAGGAAGCTAGGTCAGTATATCTCACATGGGTCCTGGTCTCGTTTCAGGCATTGTGCACTAGTCCTTTATTTTATTATCACTGCATGGATTCCAGAAATAATAAGATTACTAAATTATTACAACAAGCCACTAGAACTGATACCAATGCTTGCTGAGTACTGTACTTCTCTCTTTTTTGTCATTGCTGCATCTGCTAGGGTGGCATAAATCACATTAATTAATATATTGTTCAAGGTCTGTGCACATAAAATTAATGTTTGATATTGAAGCTCAAACTAAATTTAAGAATTGAATCCCAGCCCAAATACTGTCTTCACATTGTCAAACTGAATTTAAATCCCTGCATGTATAATTTTGCTATACATAGTGTTGCACTCTTTAGAACAGAAGATAAGGCAATTTAAAACAATAGTTAAAAGCAGGAGGACTAGATCTTCCAGCCTTGTTTTCCATTTCCAATGAGTATTATCAGCTATGACAGCCAACTCATTTTAAATGAGTGGCTCTGATGGGATCAGGCTTTTATTAATAGGAAATAAAATACTCTGAATGTCCAAGAGTCAATGGGGGTTGCCAAGATGTAGTGCCTCTAAAGATCAATCACTAAAACTACAGCAGGCTTCTTGTTTTTTAGGAAGAGTGTACTTGTTGTAGACACAGTAATTTGTTTTCCTTTACCTTCATGGCTGTAAATAGCTATGCTATTACAGAATTGGGAAGTATTCCTTATCGTAAGCATACAGAATACTTGCTGTAACTATTCTCACTGTAACTTGTAAGACGCTGTCATGAAGATTCAGAGAATTCTTTAGATAAGTTTTATTTTTCCTTTTGAAATGAAAGAGTCATTGGAAATTTGAGCATGGAATCTTTCTTCTCTCATACACCTCATCTGACCCCTAACCAGGGCTTACATTCAAAGTGAATGTACACTTTGAGACAACTTTGAGGCACAACTTTGAGATAGTGACTCATAGTTTTGATTTTGTCTGCATCAGAAGACTTGACTTTTCACTTTCAACACATATTCTTGGTTACCATTTCTGTCCCACTTTTCTAAATTATTCACTTCTTGGCTGTTCAACAACAACTAACAACATACACTCTGCAGGTGACAGAGCTTATATGTGCCTCTAAACTACCCATCACTTTGTATCACATATGGCAAGATGATATCTTGCATGCGTGTTGTTTTCCACAAAGCTTCTGTTCCTTACCTAGGCATGTTGAGAGAAATTTCAGGCCCGGTATATCATGGTAGCTGAGGAGTCCCCTGTCTCCTATTCCACCACTGTCATCAAATAGTCATAGGGGTGGGAAACCTATTATCTTTTGTTGGCCACTTTGAAAATTAATGCAAGTGCTGCAGACCTCAGCAGAGTTGTAATGGGGTATATAAGAAATGTACCTCCCCTAGAACGGGAGAAGACAGAAAGTGGTTTGAAAAGGATATATTTTATTGGACCAATTGTTGTTCGTGCAAGTAAGCAAACTTTTGGGCCACACAGGGCACTTCCTCAGGCATGTGGCCTAGCCAGTAGAAATATATAAACTGAGCAAATGAGGAGGCATATGCTTACTTATTTACACCAACAACGGTTCAATAAAAGTTATTATTCAAACGACTTTGTCTTTCACTTGGGACCAACACAACAACCACACTCTGTCTCTGGATTGAATGGGGGAAGGAAGGAGAAGGTCCAAATCATGGATCTATGCCATGAATCCATCCTTTATCCTTGAGCACATGTCCTCTTTGCTATTTCTTTCCCCAAGAGCTCACTCTTTCAGGGCTTGAGGTTTGGGAATGGATCCATGGGTCAGATCCAGAAATTGAGAAAAAAACAAAAACCAGCCACAGGCCAGATTTGGTCACAGGTTCCACACACTTGGTGTGGCTGGCCAAGCAAATTTCTGTAGAGACAAGTCCTGTATTCACAGAGATGCTATCTGCAATTCTCTCCCAATCATTCCATATATGCCAAATTTTACTTCCAAACGGTCAGTCTCTGGAGATCACACTGGTGCTTTATTTAAACAGAGGCTACTTGCATTTATAATTTGTTCATCATATTTTAATGTATATTAAGAAAGAAAACTCTGAGTTTCTTTGGAACCCAGTACAATTGTAGCCCTAATCCCTCCTTCTCACCAGACCTGGCCTCATCTCACTTATTCTGCCTTCAATAATTAAAAACCTTCTTTAAACACTGGAGGCATGATTCAGTCCTGAGTTACATTGGAATATCTTGATGTAACCCATTGCACAGACCCATAGAATTTATTTACTATTATTTATTTTTAAATTATTATTTGTATCCCACCCTTCCCCAAACCCTAACCCCACACTTTAAACGCCTGGCCAAATAAATAAGTCTTACATTGCCTCTTGAAAATGTTCAGACTTGGACTTTGGCAAACCTCTAGGGGAAGGGAATTCCAAAGCTGTGGCGCAGTCACTGACAATGTCTCTTTGTATGTCCTTATTGCAAAGACTTGTTACAATGATGGAACTTGCAAGAGGGTACCTTAGGGAATACAATGGAACATAAGGCAGGAGACGGTCTTTTAGATATGGTAAAAAATTAATGTCTCTGTGGTTGCATAAGGCAACAGCTACCTACTGTCCTAGCTACCACTAGGAGCTTAGCACTGCCTTGAAAAGCATGGAAAATAGAAACTAAGGAATTGCTATAACAGTTCAGAACCAGTATCTATTTTGCCCAGCATCCTGTCTCAGCATTGGGCTATTGTTCTTAATTTGCAGACTACAAAAGAAATGGTATGTTACATAATCTCATTTAGTTAAAGGACTAAACAAGAGCAAACATTAAAAAGCAAACTAACAACAATGGGTAAAAACAGAAGTGATGGATATGTGGTGGCAACCCGGTCCAGGTCAGGAAGCTGCAGCAGACACAGTCTGGGGCTGGGCTGCAGAACAAACATACCCACGGCTGGCACCCAGGGAGGGTGGGGAGAAACAGGAGCATTTGGCTGGCTACCCCCACCTCCATGCTGAGCCCAGGTTCCTGCGCCCCATTGTGATGGGCAGCCGAGTTGGTCAAGGACAGCCAGCCATGGTGGACTTAATTCAGGTCGTGTCTGCCATCCCGAACAGATATGATAGCCATTGCCCACTTTGGCCTGGTCAGTTGGACCTTAGTCCGAACTGTGACTTTAGAGGTCAGAGCCTGGGTTAACCACTGACATGACCAAGGGCAATCCCGGGCCAACATCTGGTGATGCCTGCACAGACATGTAGATGAGGTCCGGGACAAAGCCTCTGTCACATTGGTTTTTATCCAGTGATCTCAGGTCTTGCTTTCAAAAACCTTGTAAAATAAACTTAATTCTCATACTCTTTTTCTAGTTAATGGTCACAACCCAAGCTACTGTTTACATTAACTTTAAATTTGCAGCTCCAGGTGCATCTGGACAGTATTGGTTTCCTTGACCCTTTTCAGTCTGGGTTCCGCCCCGGCTATGGTATTGAGATGGCGATGGTGGCTTTGGTGGACAATCTCTGCTGGGAGATGGATGCAGAATGTTCTACATTCTTGATCCTGCTAGATCTTTTGGCCGCTTTTGATACCGTGGACCATGGGCTGCTGCTGAGATGGTTGCGAGACCTGGGGGTCTGGACGGGACTGTCCTTGGGTGGTTCTGCTCATTCCTCTTGGGTAGAAGCCAGCAGGTGGTGCTGGGAGCTGAAACATTGAGCCCCCGGATCTTGACCTGTGGCGTTCCGCAGGGTTCGATCCTGTGTCCGTGTCAGGAAGCGCTATCGCCTTCACCTAGGCCGCGGCGCAGGCCACGCCCACCGGCGTGCGCCAGTGATTACAGGGCCGGCCCCCAGGCCTGCGGGCGCGGCGGAGCCGCCTCGGCGGCCCATGAGGCTCCCCCAGCTGCAGTCAATAGGGGCGGAGCCCAGAGAGACGCTGCGGCGCTCGGCGCGCATTCGCGCGGCAAAAGGGGCGGAGCTAGGGACTTAAAAGAGCACGAGACTGGCTCAGCGTTGCCGGAGATCAGTTCGCTGTGAGACCGACCCCTTGCTGCTTGACGTTGTTGTGAAGGATTCTAGGAAAGTAAAGCGTGGATATAGAGAGTGACTGGCAGAACGAGTGTGTGAGTGACTGAGTGAGTGAACGGTGAGTGGGGATTATATACAGTGGTGGGAAGGTGGGAGTTGGGGAATTGGGGCACGGCAACTTTCCGTCTTGTGGGGCCCTTTCCTTCCCCTGGTTCCATAGCTACGCTTATTCCTCCCTGCATTCCCAGGTTCTTGTTCCCCATCCCCCCACTGTTAACCACTGTGGTTTCTCCCCATAGGCACACTTAGCAGGTTGGGGCAGAGCACGATTGAGGGTGTGGTTGTACAGGGGCCATTACAGGGCGTTCTACCTCCTTACCACCCCTATGATGATTTGGCTGTTACTCCGTCTGGAGAATT